>JAHZNG010004891.1:0-29075 GCA_027744375.1 Orchesellides sinensis
TACAATGCGTACAATAAGGCATAGTTAGAAGTTGCATGTTAACACTATGTTTATGAGATTTAAAAACGTGTGCACAGCTATTGTTTTCATCCTTGCTTACCATTGCATTTGTGGAATGCCATAGTTGGATGATTTTCAGAGTACTTCCTATATACGCTATGATTCCGGCTTTATATAGTTAACCGGATTTGTACTAGGGTATAAGTTCAATGTTTTAAAGTAAATTACTTTTTTGCATGCTCATTAACAGAGATCATGGCTATCCGGATGATACTTCAACGTATGGTTTGGTCTCCGGGCTTTGGACCTCTATGTCCGCTCTAGGATACTTCATTGGACCATCAGTTGGTGGGATCCTGGATGATATGGTTGGTTTCAGATGGTGTTCTCTGTTCATTATTGGGGGTCAATTAGTGTTGGTTAGTAAATAAGGAGTACACCTGCTCTGATATTTTCCTGCTAATTAAAATGCTTATGTGATGGAATCATTGCTCTTTCCTTGTACAGATACTAATGCTATGCGGACACTACTTTGCTGGCTCGTCACGAAAGTCCAAATCTAAATACAGGATTCGTGACAAGGATGAAGTACAGATGGAAGAAGATGTGAAAAATCATAATGTTAATGAGAAACAGATATATTCATTGCCTAGTGGAAAACAAGAGAATTTTGCATTTGATTCAGTTGTAGGGCTACCATAAATACATTTTCTAGTCTATAATATATTATGATAATTATAATGTTATCAAACCAAGTTCATTTTTATATTATAATTTGTTGATGAAAGACAATTAAACGTTATTTGTTTTATCGTAACACCTGCCTTACCCAAGATTTAATTCATCCGATATGATATGAGGACATGTCCAACCTATGTATTTGGAAGCTGAAGTCCAGGGATTTGCAATTTAAAACGTTTTAAGTACAATAGTTGCTCCAGAACCACGCAAAAAGGTTCCTGATTACTAAACGGAGCTTGATTTCTTCATAGCGATTGCATACACAATGAAAACAGGAATTTTCTTTTCTGTTTTATTAATAAATGCAGCATCACGATTGAAATTTACTGTCAGTGTCAATTAATGTTTGTAGTATGCATAATTCTCTATTCAGTAAGTTCATGAATCATATAGTACAAATTGCATTTGTACATTTTAAGCTGTGCCAGTAATAACACCAGGCTGGAATTTTTCCAGGGCACATTAAAAACTCTACCATGTGTTAAAACTGTTCTTGGTTCAAATATCAAATTGTTATCGGTGTATTTGAAATAAACTCAATAAAGAAACAACAATTTGTTTAAAAAGTTTTATAGAATAGAAGCTGTTAACTTTGCTTACTGTCTCTGGATTGATTTCCTCGAAATCTTAGATATAGAGGTTATTGTAGTTCTGGAAATATTAAAAGGATCAAAATGGGTTGTTTTCATTACATAGAGAACATTTTGAAATGGAAATTTTCAACAGAGCTCACACGACAACAGGCTAGAATTCTGGTGATTTTCCCTCTCATACAGCTTTTCGCAGGGGCTGTGATATCTATTCAAGGCCCATTCTTTCCTCAAGTTGTAAGTTACATATGCTCGTTGTGTTATGAACAGTACAAAGAAAATTTGCACCATCCTTGTTTTGCCAACCATCCTTAAAATAGAGTTTGCATTGGAATTTCGATTTAATAGGCCAGAGAAAAAGGAGCGTCATCTACAGAATATGGATTTGTTTTCGGTGTGTTCGAGCTTGTCAAATTCATAACTGCCCCGATTTATGGAAGATTTGTAAACTATTATTAATTCTAGCAAATATTTAAACTATTCGATTCCTTAAATGATTAAGATTATTGGGTTTTCTATTATAACTTAGATGGGCCGTCGACTGGAGCCTTACAAGGTGCTAAATTCTGGAATCTTTATCACGTCCATCTGTTGTATAATTTTTGGGTTTCTGAATCTAATTGATGATCGAACAAGCTTCATAGCGTCAGCCTTGGCCGTACGAATCGTTGAGGCAATTGGGGAAGCAGCTTTTGTTACTGCATCTTTTTCGATTATCACTCTGGAATTTCCGGACGCCGTTGCAACAACATTTGTTAGACATTTTACTGCGTATAATAATTCAGATCCGAATACTTGGTGCGAGAATTAATGTTCGATGATTTATCGATGTGTAAAAAATGGTATTGGTTCCATCTCTTTTAAAGGCAGTAATGGAAACGTTTTATGGGCTTGGAATGATATGCGGGCCGGTTATCGGAGGGTGTCTTTTTGAGGTTATCTAAATGCTATTAAATTATTTCTTCTCTTAAAGAAATATGTTTGTAAAACTTCAGACCATTTTAGGTTGGTGGCTACACTGCACCATTTGCAACAATGGGATGCCTCCTTCTTGTATCCGCAGGCGTTACCTTCTTTATCCTAACTTATCCTCAGAATGATATCAGTCAACTACAAAAGCAGTTATTAATTACTACGCAAAGTAATTCTGGCATAATTCAACTCTTATCCATACCAAGCATTTCGCTCACAGCGTTTGCTCTATTCTCCGTATCCACTGGCGTTGGTTTTCTGTCAGCCAACTTGGAACATCACTTATCTCCGGTATGCATTCATTGATCGAATTTTATGATAAGTGTAATCATGATTATGATACGAATATGAATATAACACAGTTTAGTTTAAACCAACTGGAAATTGGTTCAGTTTTCATTCTGGAAGGAGGCATATATGCTCTAAGTGCCCCGTTTTGGGGAAAATTATGCGATAAGTATGTGGATCCATTTAAAGTATCAGTGATTGGAACACTGATTACAGCAATTAGCTTCACACTCGTTGGTCCCCTGCCCTTTCCTTGGATAACGATAAGCGAGTAAAATGCATAAATAGCCAACATGGATAATCTCGACGTTACTTCATTTGATCTAAATGTTTTTTGTGGCACTATTTTGCAGAAGCTTGCCTTTAACTTGCACAGGGTTGGTCATATTTGGATTGGGAACCGGGGCTACACTAGTTTCATCATTTTCCGTTTTCCTTAATGAATTAATGCAAGCATCAGTTTTCATTCAAGCCTTAAAAATTCGCTTTGTAACATTATGTAAGTATATTTATACTTACAGTTTTAACACTTTCTTTACAACAGAGATCATGACTTTGATGACAATGTGGCCACATACGGATTAGCTTCCGGTTTGTGGACTTCTGCTACAGCCCTGGGATTCTGTGTCGGTCCTGGAATCGGAGGCTTGCTGGATGACTGGGTTGGCTTTAGATGGGGAACTTTGTTCATTATATCACTTCAACTTATACACATGGTAATGGGCATTATTAAATTTTGCACAATAATTAACTTCAATTCTAGTTTTAAATCCTCCTAGACAGGGGTAACATTTATAAAATTCTTAAGTTTACTATTTTTTCCAATTTAGATTATATATGCGATCTTCGTAAGGATCACCAGCAAGAAACCTTTACTGCAACATGAAGGCGGTAGAAAAAATTTTCTATAATATTCAGAACTGGTATAATATGTAGATTGTGAGGATGTTCGGGAACTGTCGAATGTTGACGAGATTAATAGGGTATGTAGTATGTATGTATTATAAAATAGTTAAAAAATCCACCTTTAAAATAATGACACTTCTGTACGTTTAACAGTTTAATCCGAAATACTTTTACACAAGTATGATAAATAAACAACAATTTTGACAGTACAAAAGTACACCACATTAGTACATCTCATTTAATTAATCCTCCTCCCGAATAATACCCAGCCTGGTAGCCACCAATTTGACAGAGCTAATCACTTCTTCTTGAACCAGATTAAAGCTCATGGCAAGTAAGGAAATGCCAAAGAGAAGATAAAGCGAACACAATGCGATGCTAACCTGCAATACATTCAAAAAGGCATTCAATTATAATCAAAATTTTACGAATGTACTTTTACGTATAATACGACGGCTTCAAGAAGTACTTGCGTGGAAAATTTGATTCATATAAAATTAGAACTTTCCAAGCACGTAATTTACATACTTGAGACGAATCATGCTGAACTCTTTGCGCAGGCACAAAATCCCCAAACCCAATTGTGGTTAGTGTGATAAAACAGAAGTAAGCTGAGTCTAAGTAATTCCAGCGCTCCCATCCAGAGAATAAAAAGGCTCCAAAGAGAATGTAGCTGAGGACGAGGACAACACAGAGCCAAATAGGAACAGGTCGGTTTTTAGGGATATCATCGCTCCCATACACAATATAGTCTTCGACAATTTCATCCTCCCAGTAATCCCCTGCCACCTATTATATCCCAAATAAAATAATATTACCTCTGATTACTTTAATGAATAATCAATTAAGATTTACCTTGACTTAAGCTACTGTAATTTAAATGCAGTATTACTATTAGCATGCAAGTCTTTTCATGTCTTTCATAATATGCCGTGCACATATAATTTTTAATGCATTTACTATTATAGAATGACAGATTTCCTCGTTGATTTTTAATTTATGAATGAAGAATCAAGTTCTGAGAATTAAGAACTAAAACTCGTTTCGTTTTTATTATAATTTTGTAAACCAATGAATTAGCATACACAGCCGTGTAACCCAAATCAATGCAGGCTACGTTTTTAATAACAAGGAAATCCCAGAACAAACTACGAAGAGCGAGCTCACACTACCTGAATTCTTTGAAATTGCAACAGAAACGGGTACACTTTTTGGGACTGACCATTTGATCTTCTTGATCACTTCTTTGTTGGTCCATAAGCTTCTCCAACTAGTAAGTAGTTATTTGCATATACGTCATTAACATCCTAATGCACATTTGTAATATACAGTATATACGGTATCGTGTAGAATCACGATGATCTAAGATCTGGTCCTGGTCTGGCATATATACATACATACGTAAGAATTAGTTGATTGAAAAGATGGATTAGTTTAAGCCATCACTCTCTATTATACACTTAACAGGTTTCTTTTACGGGCTGAGGTCACTCCAACGGATTTCATGGAATGAAACTTGAGTGATCATTTTCTTAGTACTTAGCTATGGTTTTGTAGGAAAATACGCAATACATGAATATGAATGTACCTGAATCTTTTCAATATAATCTGTGATTTGACTTATTTTCTGTAAAAGAGCATCTCTATGCTATTACATGAAAACAGGGGTCTGTCTTTGTAAGATATTGTGGCTTCAGTGTGTTGTTTAATAAACTCTGTTAGTTAAGGGTTTTCCACGTGGTTAGTTTAAGTCATATAATATTTTGGTTACCATTCTAAGTTTATGCCAAAAGATTACGAGTGTTTAAATTTAGGAGTAATTTTTACTAAAAATGGAATCGCCTAATTCAAAACCGGTAGAGCCAAACTATCAGAAAAAAGAGTTCCAACAACAAGAATCTTCAGTGCCAGAATTAGTTACGGACAGCGTTATTTCATCAAACACAATGGTTCCAGTTGGCGATGCTATAACGGCTGACAAAACTGAACAGGTTTCAGTAACGAAAGAAGACTCTTCAGGGAAAACTGCCAACTTCCTTGTGAAATATTTCAGGAAAAAGACGAAAGGACTGTCGAGAACTCAAATTTCAATCCTATGCATTTTTCCATTTGTTGAGTTTTTCGCTGCGACTGTGATTTCTATTCAAGGTCCTTTTTATCCTCAAGTTGTAAGTTGCATTAAAAAGTATCATATAGGTACAAATAAACTTTTGCTTAAAAATAATTTGCAAATTTGGTTCAAAGGCTCGGTCAAAAGGAGCTAGCTCAACAGAGTATGGCCTGGTTTTTGGAATTTTTGAAATAATGGTTTTTATCATGGCTCCCATCTATGGTGCCAAAATGGGTCAGTGGAGTCCCCATCGCTTGTTTAATGAAGGCATTTTTACAACAAGCATAACATGCATCATATTCGGGTAAGATTTGAATACTCTGTTGGTTTATCTACATCAATTAACTCATACAAGCGCAGTCAAATATAATTTAACGTTTTCTTTGAGAACAGATTCCTACATCATCTGGAGGGCCGTGTATTCTTCATATCAATGTCGCTGATAGTACGAACTATTGAAGCTATTGGTATAATTTTAACTTTTGACAAATACATAGTAGTAGTTTTGAGAATAATGTGTGTTAGCATTTCACAACTTTAAATTTGTGTTTTATAGGGGATGCTGCGTTTGTCACAGCATCCTTTTCACTCATCGCAGCTGAATTTCCAGATAGTGTCGCTACGACTTTTGTAAGTACTGCTAAAAGTCTAAAATGTTTTAAAAGAAATCATAACTATGTAGGCATACTATTGGCAGTACATATGATAAATTACGATTGTATCATTGCATGTGTATTTTAGGCTATGATGGAAACGTTTTATGGACTGGGAATGATTGCAGGTCCTACAGTTGGCGGAGCTCTTTATCAAGTAAGCATTACTGCTTAATAAATATAGTATAAGTAACTGTAAATGGATAATTCATATGAAATAATCTGTCACTTACAATTTATTATTAGGTTGGCGGTTTTACACTACCATTTGCAGTTATGGGAGGTCTGCTATTTATTTCAGCAATAGCAACTTACGCTTTTATAACCAAGACATCTACTCCAGACTTGACGAGAGTAGTAGCAAGCAGCAGCTTTGCAATGTTTAAAATGCTGAGTATTCCAGCTATAGCTTTAACTGCATATGGAACTTTTGCCGCTGCCTCTGGTATTGGCTTTTTGTCGGCAAACCTCCAACACCATTTAGAACAGGTATGGTACACACGTACAGTTAAAGCGTTTGTGACATATACTATTATGTATGAACTTATAGTATAAAGTGCTTATAATTTAACCCTTTTCTTTGTACCTCTTAAATAGTTTGGCTTGAATGAACTTCAAGTTGGCTCCGTATTCATGCTTAATGGAGGAGTGTACGCTTTGACAGCTCCATTTTGGGGAAAACTCATTGACAAAACCAGTCAACCCAAAATATTCTCTTTGATTGGATCCTTGCTGACAATTGCTGGGTTTATTCTAGTTGGGCCACTTCCATTTTTCTCATGGAGCCCGTAAGAATGTGTTTAAAAGACAACCAGCAACATTTTTGTGTAATAAGATTATTTCAGTATCAACTAAAATGGTTTTTTATGAATTTCTAGGAGCCTACTTATAATTTGCATTGGACTCGTCATCTTTGGCCTTGGGCTTGGTTCTACGCTCGTGTCAGCCTTCATTCTCTTTTTGCAAGATGCAATGTACGCTTTTTACTACGATGCAACATGCTGATTCTTGATCTTTACAAATTACGTAAAATTTCTTTGTGTAATGCATGACTATCATTAAATTTTGATCTCCAAATTATAGAGCTACTGGTCATCCTGAAAATGTGACAACCCATGGTCTCGTATCTGGTCTTTGGACGTCAATGACTGCTCTTGGATTTTTTGTTGGACCTACAGTTGGAGGGATTCTGGATGACTTGGTGGGATTTAGATGGGGCACCCTATTTATTCTATTGCAACAACTTATCCTGGTACAATTCTGAAAGCTAATCTATAAGATAGTTTGGTTTCATTCAACTATTCAATTGTCCTTTTTTTAAATTTCAGATGGGAATACTAGCATATTACTTTAGCAGAGTAAGTTCAAAGGCGCCTTCTGACAACGAAAACGAGCTAAAGGAAGTCGCATGCTCAACTAAGTTGGAAAATACTGATAAAACTACGGCAGACTATAAGTTGTCAGTAAACTCGCAGGATGTTTTAATATCCCAAAATGAAGTGAAATGTACTGGTGTGATAAATCCAAATTTTGTTGTTGACAAGTAAAATACGTTTCATAAAATGTGTAAATGCCATTTTAAGAAAGGCATTCGCCTTATATTTAAGCAATGATCTCAGATTTACAATTTGTATTAATATTTTTAAATGATATTATTAATGATTATTAAATAGTTTATACTTTGAATTAGATTCGTTTCGCTTAAATACGTAATCCATTATTTTTAACCCCTTTTTAATCTCTGCCCTTACAATTGTAAATCCTGTTGATGGAGCAAGAAAGCATCTATTCTTTATATTTACTAACCTGCAAATGTATTTCTTTTTCATGTCCGACACTATGTACAGCGAAACAAAGCGAATAAATGACGAAGAATAATGCAATGCTACCACCACCGTAAAAATGGATGATAACAATAACTGATGGGATCCGTCATTTTATAAAATTTAATTTCATTTCAAATTGTACTTACAAACAGCTCTGGCTGCCTAAATCTTCCAACGTTGAGTGGAGGCGCACGCCTAACTTCAGACTCATCAGAGATGACAACATCCTCCGCATACCGATTGCATAACACTGGTAAATTGTAACTCTCGCCTCCTGGCATCACTGCTGGTTCGGCAGAACGGGTGGATCGCTACAGTTGTAAAAAAATATTCAGAACAGTTACATACCAAAAATACATTATGTTACGTAACAATGAACAAAAGAAGAGGAGATTAGTATTGCCTTCCAAAACATCTATTTCCTAATAACTACCAGAATTCATGTCATCTCCTGTGAGGCTTCATAAACTCATTCAGCCAACCTACACGAAAGTTAATTGATATTAGAAATAAAATGCTACAGATTTTCCTAATAGACATATTTGGAAAATTAATAATTCGGGACATGGGATGTAAATGGTCTTTTGTTATTTTTAATCCCCATTTCTTTGTACTTTGAAAAACTAGCAGGCATGTTTATGCATGTATGCATGGATCTACTACAAGTCTTTGGCATTCAGTCAGTCCCATTTTATTGCAAAAATGGATCTAGGCCAGTGACCAACATATTCATTTGCAGAAAATTGCAAATTATGTTATATGATTCATTTATAAATGGAAGATTCTCGCATCTGCATCTAAAATATTTTATCTATATAATGTTATTAAAATGCAACCTACACATGGATCACCTAATATAACTGCATTTTTATGTATGTATTGTTTACAACAACAATGCACAGCCACCACCAAGACAGCCCTCATTTAAAGAAGTCATCTCTCCATCAGTGTACATCAAGTAACATTCAGTGTGCAAGGTAATGAGTATTTAATGCTTCCTTCTCGGGTGGCAGCCATGTCTCCCAATAATAACATGATTTTTTGGTGCTGTCCTATTGTTGCTGTGCGCTATACATGTATGGTATGGTTTATTGTGTGACGCCTTCAAACATGTGAGAACTTCAGGAAGTATTCAACTAGTTGTGCAATCGTTACTACCAAAAATTACATTGAGGTACATGCACAAACCTATAACCGTTTATACATATACGGCATAATGTGATTGAGTAATTGTCACACGTAAAGGGATCAGTTGCATAATACTTAGGTGTGGGGGTATTAGGTTTTTAAAATGCTACCACGCACTCACCTGCAAATTCCTTGGAAAATGCCTGAAGATTGACTGTTGTGGAGGATGTTGTTGAGGTTCCATAATTTGGAGGTGCCTTGCCGCTGCATGTGAGGCTAGTCGGCCAGTTGAACCTGATGCCGATTTTGGAATCTGCATTGCCATTGCGGGGGATGCAGCAACGGATGTGGATTTTGTTGAAGATATTGTCCTTCTCACATCCTCATCTGAGTGTGCCCTTCTGCATTTTGTATGGAAAAAGATACATAAAATGCTTTAAAGATATTATTTGGAATGGATGCGGTGGTTATTTCTTGGAATGGCGAATATAGCGTATATTACAGATTAACTTGCCTAAGTACTGAATCATTAATGGAAAAAATGGCAGAGTCAGAGTAAGCTGAGTCAGCAGAGCGTTGTGAAGTCCTTGCTGACCTCCGCATGGCTGAGGTAGACCTTTTCAACGCTCTTGGATGACTAAAAATGAATGACCAAGGAGTGTCGTTAATTATCTACGATGTTATAAATCATTAGCAGAGTTTATCATAATGTTATGTGTACTGCTGTTTTACATTTCACACAAAACATTGAAATTAATGTGTAAAGTTCTACGTGAAAGGGCAAGGACACTTTTATGCATCTAGCATTCAAATTGTTACACATAATTTTGCAACAAGGCATGCGATAGTGTATTGATTATTACCAAGTGGCTGTTTAATATTTTCATAAAAGTAATGACCTAGGATATCTGGTTGCTCCAGGAGTTCGAAGGCTTCTTGATCGACGGAATGTGCTAGCCGGTTGACGACGAATAATGACGCGAGGTCGCCTTGTACACATGTAGCAACACACCTGTTAAAAAACTTCAGTTAGGTGAAATGTGCATTGAAATTCTCAATCAAAATGCTCATAAAAACTTACTTTCCAGTAAACAAATCGGAATGCATTGGCCAAGAAATCACCTATTAAATAAATTAAAAATATGAACAAGAGCAAAAGCAAAAGGTTTTTTAAAGACTCAGAATTTATAGTATGAATCCAGTAGTATACCAATATGAGACAGGCAAAGAAGCATCAAGGGTATTCCGAGAATCGCGTAAAATATCGTGACAACTTTTCCCCATACAGTTTTCGGTGAAATGTGCCCGTACCCTATAATCATCAAAATAAACACCCTTGCAACTATTTGTGATTATTAGAGCTCAAATTGTACGATAGTATATACACGTATTAGTTTGGAAAATTTTAAACCAAATGAGAAATTAATTTTCCATGTAAATGTTTCTCATTAATGTGATCCCCTGAGGAAGACAGATGTTTACTGTAGAAAGCTCGAGCAAATCAAAGGATTTTTAATTCAAAATGACAACCATGTGCTCCGTGATAAACAATCTTAATCTTACCCAAAATGAAAAGTTTCATTAATTGAAATACATACTTATAATGATGTGTAATTTGCGCCTAGACTTAATAACAAGTACAAATGAGCTTGGCAATGTATTTTACGCCACTTGGAACATAAGTTTTGTCTGCAAGTATCCCCTTAATTCAAAAGATTGCTTTGGGGTGACTAAACAGTAGTAAAAAATTTAGGGATTCAGATTTATTGAGAACTACAAGACTATCAGTTATTGTTATTTACAGTTGTAAATTTCAAACCAACCGACAAGCCCATAATTTCAAGTAAAGTTAGGGAAATACTTATCTCATACATGGTTCGAAAAAAGCAAAATTATTTATGCAATAAAAAAAGAACGTCCCTCGTTTGATGATGCAATGGTCATATACACAAGCATATGTGTTTTTACGAGTTAACTCCATTTTGTGGTAATAAGATCCGCCATAATGCTTATCTGAATCCCACATCCGCCCATCTGCTTAAAATGTGTATCAATCAACGAAATATTTCAGCACACTAAACTGACAATCTACCTGTTTACAAGGAAATGTACTTTTTCCTTACTATAAACATCCTAAAATAATTCAGAACTTTGAGTTTAAATCCTTAAAATTTGCATGAAATCGCTCTTAAAAGCCTTGCTTATATATTATCATCGCATTATGTTTATTTAGGTACCTACATTACATAAAAGTTTACTAACTTACGTTACATTGAATTTGCAATTATCCACCTGCTTCCAAAGGAAATGAAGATGGCAAGAAAAGGGCCTTGCCATTGCGTAATCTTTTTACTCTTGAGTTGAAATGGAATATGGAATGCACAAAACAAGCATGTATGTACTTCTATCGTGGTACATATCCCTCGTGAAATTCACATCATTCCTGCATTAGTTGCTATTAATTCACAAATGGCTACATCATTGGATATTTTTTCCACCTTGTACACCATATAGGTCGTCGTGATAGGGCCCTCAAACAAACAAAAAAGGGGTTGTACGTCATCCCAACGGGATGCAAATTTTATAATAAACAATGAACTATGCAATGTAAATGTACATATATATGCGTAGATATATTAATCTGCTGAATAGATTACCTGCAAGCAGTGTATATGTAATGAAGCATTTTTACAAATATGATTCTCATTCCCTGCGCGATCAAGTGATTTTAGTTAAAATCAAAAAGTGCACAACCTTTCAGTTTCAGTTGTCATCATGCATTTAACTAAGAAAGTACATAATTTGGTCACACAGCATTTTCATACGTAAATTCTGGTTTGAGTGACAGTAATTTTTTGTGACACATGTGAAATACTGGGTTTGATTTGTCTCTAGTAATATTACAAAGTGTGGCATACAGTTGCTAGTTTCTTGTTTTTTGAAATTTAAGTTCAGTTTTGAGGATCAGGGGAAAAATGAGAGTGTATAGTAAATTATCAGTTAATTCAATAGTAGTTTGTAGTGTAATTCTAGGTTTTTATAATTGCTCAGTATTTGTAAGTGGCTTTCCACAATGGGTATGGAATCCAGATGCAAATACATCCCCGAGTGGGACAAGCTTGGCGGGTAACAAAGTAATTTTTGCTGGTGATACGTCTTCAGGTATATGAAATGTTACTTATGAATGTAAATAATTTATTTTGCACAATTTTAATGTATATTTATTCACGTGAAGTAATAATTTGCACTTTGCACATGCACCTGTAACTAAATTTATATAGGAGACAAAGAAAAAATCCCAATAAAAATTGTGGATACTCAAGCAAGACTGTTCCCGAGCATTGTGAGTGCGATCTCGAACACAATCAATGGAGGTTCAGGTGGGTCAAGACCTCCCATTTCATTACCCGGAGGTAGTAGTAGTAGCTCATGTAGTCCTCCAAATTCAGGAGCCTGCATTGGAGGTATGATCGCACAAGTTGCCATTGAACAAGGCATTAATGCTGGAAGTTCTGTTGCACAGAATCCAAGTAAGTTTTTTAAAAGCAGGAGCAAAGCGTTCTTTAAATCCTCATGAAGTCATCAAATTAAAGCTCCAATTCAATTCGTTCTATTTGCTCACTAAGTATTTATATATTTCTGTGATATTACTTTAAAACTCCGTTTCTTTCGCCTGATTTACTTACGTATTTATTCTTTTATTACTTAAAAATATTTATTTATTAATTTATTTATTGAAAAGACTATTTATTCTATTTATGGCGATTATTTATATTTCCTGCTCAATTTGTTTCTATAAGTACATTTCATCAAATCAAAGTCTGTTCCGTTTAGTTCAAAGAACACTTCTAAAACGCAGACAATATTTAAAAAATTTTAAATTTAATGTTTCGCGATTTGCAAAGTTGCAGCAGTACTATAGGCATTTGGCAAAGATCGCGTTACAGATTATACAATCCAATGTAAGGTTAGCTGATGGGCCACAATTACAATATATCACTTTTATTAAGCTTTTATCAAATTTGCTTGTGCTTTTACATGTGCAGTATCTTAGAATCTTGCATGATACAATGTAGGCATATACCTCAAACAATTGTGACAATTAACTTCTCATTTTGTAACTATATCATGTCTCACTGCATGTTTCCAACATTTGCATACTACCAAGAATTGGCCCTACTACTAATTACACTTGCGTAAACTACAAAAATGCAAGGTCTTTAACCTTTTTCTAAACATTTACCTTCTATTGACTTTAATAGTCTATTAGAGCTTGTTCAGATCCACAATTTACGAAGGGTATGTATATATCATCTTGATATGAATTTTTGCATGCGTGTAAAATAAATACAACTAACTTGTTCACTACTCATTGCAAGAAATGCGTAGTTATCCATATTCTGCAAGTAACAAACTAAATGCTGCCTAAAATCTGCCTTTTAATAGTCAAAATGCGACACTGGCGTTTTATAAGTATTATATTAAACTTTTATTTTCATTAAACTCAGGTGTAACAGGTATATTCGGTTCAATCCTCCAAAACTTATTGGGAGGTGGTGCGTCAACCCTTCCAGCAGGAATTGGTGGTGGAGGAAACTCAAACAAAGAGCCAGGTGGCGGAAGCTCAAGTGGTTCTACCTCATGCTCTTGTGTATCACAAGATGCCTGTTTCTTACCCAGCAAACCTTCCGTAAGTACACTTTCTTTTGCAATTCCTTTTATTTCCATCTAATAAGCCATATTTTACCCTTAATGGCATATTCCAGTCATTTAGGAACTAAAAGATGGCATAAAATATGCAGTAAGACAATAATTTTGAGGGAACTCAATTATCTTGGTGCATCGTAACGAATATTTTTGGTTATAACCCTACTTAGTGAAACCTATGATAGTTTACCGCATTGCAATACAATTTTGATTTACAGCCAAAAAATTGCCAATGAATCTTTCTCTAATGCTCATCTAATAATAATAAAGCTTTCATGGAGCCAAAAATAACCTCTTTATTTGAGACGTATTGATGGCTCCAAGCATATAGAGAGCCGTTTTACAAGAGATTTTTATGGATTTTCAGTGTTCGTATAGTAGTCATTCAAACAGAAAAAATAGAATATTCAAACACACTATAACGTGATCATAAAAATACTCCCACTCATTCCACATTTTAAAATATACATAATAAAAAATGATCAACAAGAAAAAGGCCTGCAGCTTTAGTGAAAAATTGGTGTTTGTACCAATGCGCAGCTGCTCCTCCACCGTGCAAAAAAACTTATTTGAAGTTTGGAAGTTTGTTTGGAAGAAGACTTTTTATGATAGCAGCACAAACCACGACGATATGATTTGAGAGCAGGGTCTTTTATGAACTCTTGCCGTTTACAAAGCATGAGAGATGAAGAGAATATTTGTATTGTAAAAACCGGGCCGAATTGTAAAACAAAGCAGAACATGCCGTAAAATGTTAGGGATCCAACTTCCGTATAAAGAATGCACACCAATCAAAACATACAAGAGTAAAAAGTTACTAAATGAGAAACAAGTCTATTATTTAAAAATTTGACACAGTTTCTAATTTTCAACACATGACCGGGGCTATGGGAAATCGTCAGATAAAAATCTAATAAAAAGTAAGATGATTCATTGAAGTTATGTAAACTTTTTAATAATCAGGGAAGCTGTGACGGTGGCAATATAAACTGTTGCTCTACAACTCGAGGCACCCGTACAGTGTTCCCAGATGAAGACAACTCAAAGAACTCTGCCCAAAAGACAGTGACCAGATCCCAGATACGACGTGCTCTTTTAAAAAACATTGTGAGAGGATCAGGCTCTGTTCTGGATGACACATTGGATCTCGTTCTTCATCCTTTCCTCACGAAAGAAGATCAACTCAAAGTTGCTACCAGGATTCTAGGCGATGAATGAGCATAAGTGAATGAACAATATACATACACATTATTACCGAAGAATAACAAAGAAGAGCTTATTTTTCATGGGAGAAGACAAGCACTAATTTTCTTTACAGTTGTTTCATCATTATTATTCATCATTATCAACGTTATTCATTCTTATAATTAGTATTACTACTGCTAGCATTTGTATTTGTTACGCAAGCTTAAATCATGTTTCTTTGGACTGACAAAGGCAGAAGAATGTGGTGGATGTGACGCATCAGTCACTGTTTATTTATTATTCTTCGGGGTGAAAATGAGAAGTATGAGAGAGTGTATGTAAAACCAAAACCACATCCAAAGTAAGGTCTCTATTATACACAAAAGCGTCTTTCTTATATTTTAAATGGGTATCTTTTAGTTTTGGGTAAAGGTGTGTAGTTGGGGATGTAAAATGTATATACATCTACATATACAGTCTAGATTGTAAAAATATAGACATCGAAATTACAAATTATATTATATGCAACATGTTTGTATCTTTAAAGCTCTATGAAATGTTAACCTGGATTTAGTTATAAGTTTATAACAAGAATGTTACGGTGAATCTACAATAAAATCAAGTTATAGAAACCTTACCGATTGTGGTAATGACGACAATAGAATAAAACAACGCTCCAGAAAATGTCCATTGTTGAGTGTCTTCATTTTCTGAACCATCCCAACCGCCCTTCTTCATGGCTCTTAAAAGCTCCGTCTCAAATTCCTAACAGTTTTCAAATAATCATTGTTAGCTTTTGGCAATTCCAGAATGAAAGGAAAAGTATTTAGAAAACTATCGATTTACCTGGAGACGAAGGCTTGTATTTCTCAGCCAGAGTTCTGGAATGATTACATCAGCTCGCTTTGTCATAACCCATAAATGATGAGTAACGGCTTCTCTCACTTTTGTCATGTTCCTCTTCACCTGAATCTCATGAGATGACTCCAAAGCCTCAAATGTAAACGCTCCCATGATACAATAGCCCACAACTAAGGAAATCAGGCCGACATGGGACAATAGAAATGTTGTAACTTGTTTGCAGGCTGACATACACTTTGCACACTTTCCTTTCTCAGGCCCATCATCCCCCTCATCTTCGTCATTCAGATCATCCTCCTCTGTTTGATCTACTTCTAAGCTCAGTGCCCTGCTTCTTCTGTATAGGTCACTTCTACCGACACCACTAGTAGCATGACTATGACTTCCTAAACCACTATCGCTACCACTAGTTCTAGTAGTGCCACTACGGCTCATCTTGAAAAAGGCTAAGTTCGCCGTATTGTGGCCGTTTAATTAACAGTCCACTCACAAAAAGAAAATTTATAAAAATCTAACTATGGTGTCAAAGAAAATTTTGCACAATGAAGGCTATGTCCCCATTTTGATTGATGTTAACAATCTAATGTGTAGATTATAAAAAAAATCTGCGTCTGTACACAATAAAGCTAACTATTAAAACACAGGAAACTGGTTTTAGAAACATGTCATATCGAGAACTTCTCTGAAACCGACTAAAACTTCTAAGACGCTACATCAGTTGCCACAAGACACAACATGGGCTTCTTGGTGAACAGAACATAATATCTTATCTAAAGAACATGTGCATATATGCGTGGCAAAATGAATTCTTCAAGTATTAAAAGACATAATACTTCATAGGGTCTTTTGGTTCAGGCTGTGTAGGAACATACTGCCAGGTATATGTAATAATATGATGAAACACATCTTTCGAAGAATTACATTTCGTAAATATTTATTTACATGTATTTTCTTCAGGTTTCATGGTCTACACATTCTTCTAATCGCATGCTTTCCCACCTTTCAATGGCTTAATATTATATTTAGGTGTAATGTAGTAATAATCCTCCGTTTTAAATACCTTTTGCATCATGACGTTAGAAACTATGTTTCAATTTTCATAAATATACTAACTGATGTGGGCATGGCTATGGCTATAGCTATGGTGAATATGAATTATACCTACCAGAGTTTCTCTGATGGTGGCGACTTACATTTAGCAGCCAAGATATGGGTTTCAGCCTCCTGCCACTTCCACAGCGTGACCATTTTGTCAGTTGTCATTTTTGCATGATAAACAAAACGGATGTGTATATACTGTGTGTATTATTAGGTATACATACATTGTTCATAAAGTAAAATCTTTGATATGTACAGTTGGGTAGTAAGCTATTTGTGTGGAGTGGAGTAAGATTTCTTGAGCATCAGGATGAAATGATATAGAAATATGCAACAGCGACAACAAACTTTCAGTAGAGTTTACACGATTTAAGAAATGAATAATTTTAGTTGCTGGTTTGGTTTTAGATGTTGTGTGTACCCTGTCATCATATCTTGTCAGTGATTTCTCTCGCCGCCTTTCATTGGTAAACTTGCCAAAAATGTTAGATTGCTATGTCAAATCCACCTTTCATGTAAAATGCACTACCATGCATCACTGAACCAAATTGTAGAGATGTCAACTTTGTTCAGGGAATTATTTTAAAAAAATGAGTGGGCGTGTGTGATGTGGGTGGCTTCTTGTGTAGAAATGCTGATAAGATGGAAACTGGAACAGGAGTTGATATGTATGCAATTTACTTCCGTTTTATCATATTTTTAATACAGTAACTATGGATGGACTTTTCATGAAATAATATGAAAGTACATATGTGTGATGATTGTTTTAGGACTATTTCCTATGCGATTTGGTCTCAAAGATCCGAACATGTTTACATACACCAAGTAAAGCTATAAATTTTTTGTCGTCTGTCAACTTGTCACATCGTCTTCCGTATTTCCATTTTACTTATAGTGCATTTACACAGGGAGTTTGCCAGCCAGAGGTGGAGAGGTCGGTATGGCAGACGCATTGCCCGTGATTTCTTTCGAAACCAAGGTCAAAATGATTTTGAAGCTTTTTCGGGGCGAAATGACACTAGAGGAAGTTGCTGCTTCTGTTCCTTGCTCTCAGGATGAGGTGAAGAAATGGAAGGAAGATCCAGATGTGTACCAAGCTGTATCTGACAAAATTTTTGATGAGGACTTTTAAATGATTATAGCTATGGAAAATTCACAGTATAATTCGTCATACTAGTGCATATTTGTATTCAAATCCCTCAATATTCCAAAGAAATCCAGCAATAAATGACACAATGCTATGCATATACATTTTAACTCTATCAAAAAAACTGAAACTCAATTTGTTGTTTGATCCAGCAGAAATATTCTGCATAAATTTTCTTGATTTAAATTACATTGCAACACAAAAGGAGAAAGTCATATGCCTATTTTAGAAAGCTCACATGTTGAAAATCATCAATACAAACTAGCTCTGCTGAAACTGCATTGGAGAACTATTTATTGGGTCCAGTCCAGGTCTAGGATTTAGAAAGAGTTTTTATAAATATCTTCTGATTTATAATAATGGGCTTAAGAGCGTCATGCAGTCTTGAAAAACTCATTTAACTGCTCTTTAAAAAGTCACTTATTCTGATTATTTTAAATGTTTGTAAACATGTTTTGCCAAAACCATGAATTGACTACATTGAGTCTTACTAGCTTCTAGTGTTTAATGAAACTGGGAGTTTGTATGTTAAAAATGTCATAGTCATAAGCATATTAAAGGTTGTCACATATTTTTGAGTTAGATTTAATAGAAGTTAATACAAAATGAAATGGAGCTTATTCTGCAAATTAGACAAGGAGCAACTGTTCTCAATAACAATACCCATAATCTTCCATATTTCTTATACATCTGCAAAGCCTGACTTGACTAACTTAAGCTAGTGTATAGTTTAACATGAGTCGTCAATTTGTCATCTAATCATGTAGATTTTTACGTTTCTTCATGAACCCACAAACCCAGCCTTGGAGCTTAATTGGGAGAACTAGGTTCATCGCTACAGAAAGTAAATAAAAATGTGATTCTTTTAAATAGATTTTGTTACGGCCAGTTTAGAGTCTTACTAGTGTAGCTTTAGTAAAGTTAGTATAGTAAATGACATAAATTATCATGGGAGATGACAGCTTTCATAGCGTTGTACAAGTTGGAACAGATATATGGAATATAATGGAAAAAGTTGAAGTGCTCTATTCATTTCTCCAAGTGGAGCGTGCAGTTTGTTCAGTGGAGTCTTCAAATTTTGTCAAGGAGTTCATAACTGTCCTTAAATAGCAGTTAAATACGGGTTCAACAATGTTTACAAATTTCGTATTTTGGATGACGCTATGCCTGGCTCTTTGGACAGCCAAAGGTGTGTAGTATTTCTATTTCATAAATAAAAATAGGTATGTTACACTTAAATAGATTACCTACGTAAAATAATTATTTTTGTTTGAATCTGCAGCAACTCCTGATCCAAAGAAACGACAAGCTCTGATTAAGGATTATGATCGAATGGCCTTGCCAAATTTTGGATCCCAGCAGGAAGGATCTGAAAGTTATGTCACGGTGACCATCACCTCCATGACACTGACTCACTTTACCATTGTATTAATTTACAAAAATTCCTTGAGTATGAAACATTATCTTTCCAAGATTAAGTCGTCTATTAATATAAAACTTTTTACTAGAACGAAGAAGACCAAACGTTTGTACTGGAAGCGTGGCCATCATTTGTACGGGATTGATCGATTGATATATTTAAAATGCCTCATGAAAGTATTTGTCGTTCAACTATCAATACATTTTGTAACCTTACATGATGAAATATTTTGTCTGACAGACTTGGCACGATAATAGACTAGGATGGGAGTTGGGAGATGCATCCGCCGACAGCCAACTCCATTTCGAGCCGGATGAGATTTGGGTACCGGACATAACCCTTTATAACAGTGCGACACCAACAAATATGGATATCTATGGGAAAACTCAATGTATAGTAACAAGTGCAGGCAATGTAACTTGGGTACCCCCATCGAAGTTTGTAGTCTACTGTGACCTCAACTTAAAGAAGTGGCCACGCGATACACAGGTTTAAAAGCAAAGTTTAAAAAATGATAAGATCAGCATTACCACATTATCCTCAACTCCAACCAAACGTCTCTTTTCTTTATTAAGGTTTGCAGTGTCCGTCTTGGAAGCTGGACTTACCATTCCAAAGAGGTTGATATGCAATTTGGTACGGTGCAGGATCGTGTCAAAGTAGTTGCTGAGCTTGTGAAAGAAAGCGATAACATGGAATGGGAGATTATCGAAAAGGGAGCAACTAGAAATAGCAAACCATACGCATGTTGTCCAAATAACTACACATCAATCGACTATGTCTTTACCCTCCAACGGCGTTCGACCCTATACACCTACACGATGATACTACCCGTTGTTTGTACGCTGAAAAACATAATTTACATATTATGTAAAAACAATACTAATTTATGGGGCAATAAGTTATATTCTGATGCAATTCCAGTGATTTCCATCGTAAACGTTGTCCTCTTCCTATTGTCCCCTCAAAGTGGAGGAAGGGTAACTCTCGGAGCAATCAACTTTCTTGTCCTCTGCATTTACCTTATCTTCTTCAGAACTCGCTTGCCAGAAGTAGATCACGTGCCGTATATTGTTCTCCTCTACGGCTGGAACCTTATTCTTGTATCAATAAGCATATTCACAGCCGGCATCCTCTCTAACATGAGTCGCATCATTGGTCAAAGTCATCCTCCCCAGTTTCTCCGATTTCTGTACAACAAAAGCCTCATGTCTGTCATTTGCTTGGGTCATTTATTAGATAGCCCGGTAACGTAAAAAATCATTGTATTCATTAAAAGTGAAAAATTCTTTTTATACTGTACTAATTGCATATCAATTATAGTCTTCTGGAGGAGGAAACACAAGAAGTAGTTACAAGCTAACACGCGCAAATACAGTGGAAGAAGCTGGAGCAGGGCAAGGATTGGATGGATCAAGTTCTGGACATGGGGGTGACTCTGGCGCGGGTGCCCGGTCAGAATGGCAATATCTTGCGGCTGTTGCAGATCGACTCTCATTCTTTACTTACTCCACCGTCACAATTGTCCTTCTTGCCTGCTTAATTTAACTCTTTAATTAATACAATTTGTTATGCTAATTTTTCATCTACATTCTCATCATATTCAAATGATGTTAAATGCTCTCTCTTCCAGATATTATTCTCATCTTGTAAACCAAATTCATTACAATAAATTAGGTATAATTTAAAACTATTGTCATTGACTATTCTTCTCTAATCATACAAAATTATGAGGTGAATGAAATATGATAGGGTGTATAAGCACATTACTACAAAGATCAAATATTACACTAACCCATTTGACTTCCAAACTTCCATTTAAATCAAGCATTAATCATTATCTCAGATGTGGTAAAATAACGTACAATTTCTAACTAATCTTTGGCATAAAATTAATAAAGAAATTTGCGCGAGATACAGCTTATACCCAATCTGTTCGTGTTCGTTCGAAGTCGACGTATTTACGTTACGTAGGGAGGGTTGAAGTATGATATACTTTGTCTCTAGTAACCCCATTTATTATGCCAAAAATACATTCATTCCTATGCTTTCAATGACTACAGCTTCCTTAGTAGAGGGAATAATTGAATTTACCGACAAGCTTAAGTTTTTCGTTGACAATGGGAATGTTTGGGGAAGACGGAAATAGAAATAGGAGCTCAGTTGATTTGACGGGATAAATATTTTGTCAGTTTCTTAAACGTAGTTAAATACGGACGGATAAAGACAGTCAACGGTGCAAATCTTTATTTATTAATTTTTGTATTCGCCAGCTGTCAGCTGGTTTATTTTTTGGGTAGTTTAACAGTGGAGTAGTGGGAGCTTCTCCCTAAAAACTGCAAAAATGGTGAGTTTGAGTTTAATTATAATTTTGTTATTGGAACCATTGATAATTTACATTTAATTGAATTAGGACTAATTAATGGCTTTGATGGTTGGTTATAATGATTTTATTGTTTAGACGATTAGTAAGAATAACAAGATGATGCAGCACATCAACTACCGGATTCGGGTAACGCTGCAAGACTCTCGGACGTTTATAGGCACATTTAAAGGTAAACAAGATTTATGAAGGTGTAAAAGTAATATAATGTTGATGGGGAAATGTTGAATGTCCTTTTGCGTTGTTTTATATAGCTTTTGATAAACACATGAATTTGATTCTGGGAGATTGTGAAGAATTCAGAAAAATTAGAGCGAAAGGAAAAGCTGGAAATGAGAAGGAGGAGAAACGGGCATTAGGGTTTGTTTTGCTGAGGGGGGAAGGAATCGTTTCAATTACTGTTGAGGGTATGCTTTAAAATGTTGCTACTGTATAATGAAAGGTTGATTGTATTTAGTATCAAGAGTGAGTAAATTTGTCTAATGCATTGCAAATTTGATTTGCTTTATTAGGACCACCACCTCCAGATGAGGGACTACCAAGGGTTCCAATCCCTGGAGCTATTCCTGGACCTGGATTTGGACGTGCTGCTGGCAGAGGAATGCCTGTTCCACCTCCAGGCCCAGTTCCTCCTGGTTTGCAAGGTCCAGTTCGAGGTATAAATAAGTTTATAGTCGTTTATTTTATTTTTGTACGCATTTTCAAAATACTTTAAATGTTAATCGCGTTTTTGTTCAATTTCTTCGTTAAAATTATAGGAGTTGGAGGGCCATCCGCTCAAATGATGGCACCTGCAAGAGCTGCTGCGCCAGCCGTAGCTGCACCACCACAACTTCGGCCTCCTACCACGGTTCCAACATCTGCTCCTCCTGGCGCACCACCTACAATGCCACCTCGTCCAGGAATGCCACCAGGCATGCCAGGTCTTCCACCAGGTGTACCTCCTGGTATGCCTCCAGGTATGACGGTTGTGCAAATTGTACATTAACAAAATTTGCGGGATCAAGCTTGCTAATAATTGAAAGCATTTAATTAACTTTTACCAGGTATGATGGGTAGAGGAGCGCCACCAGCTGGTATTCCACCACCAGGAATGCCTCCGGGTATGAGAGGGCCCCCACCAGGAATGATGAGAGGAGGTAAAATTGTTGTTTTCTGTCTTTCGAATTGTATTTTAATATTTTAATGTATTAGGTCTATTAAAAGTACTGTAAACTAAAATGTGGGCTTTGTTTTTTAGTTCCACCACCACCAGGAAGACCTCCATTCTAAGTGCATCACATTATGGGTAACACGGTTACGGTTTGCCAGTCCAGATGAATCAGATTTTCATCTCTCATTGATTCAACCGAATAATGATGGTTCAAAAAGGAAAAAGAGTGAAGAGATACTTATCATAAAAATTATGATGATAATTAATTTGAATTTAGTTAAGCATTTTTTAATGTTCTTCAGTTTACCTTGTTTCTTAAACAATAAAGCAGATATAAGCACGTCTTGTTTAAATGTTGTTATATTACTTTTATTTTTATTTATCAAAAATATACTTACTTCAAAAGCTTAAAACAAATTTATATAATAGTTTAAGTAAACAAACTGCATTATCACATAATAATAACTACAAAATCAGTGGAAGTGTTCAGTTCTCTTTTTGTAAAAATGTGGGGCTAGCTCTTCTAGCCACTCTGGCTTGACGACTGTAAGGTCTCTAATGTAAATCTGCGAAGTGTGAATAATCTCTGTGAAAAGTAGATACTGCGGTTGTGGCAACGCAAATAACACAGATGTTGGGTGGGGATATACTACTAGGTCACCGCGCACTGTTCTGTAGTACCCAGAATGATGAAGATACACTGCATTTGGAAAGAATCCGGCAGTAATGCACTTTAGAATTGGTTCCAAGTTTCCTTTACAAGATTCCAAAGGCACGTTAAACCTTCTCAGCATCTTCAACATTTGTTGTTTCATCTCGCCTGCTCTCTTAAGTCTTTTGAAATGAAGATAATTCTGGTTACAGAAATGTTTTGTGCTTCCAGCCTTTATGAATGCTGTATACACGTTGAGCAAAGTTACCAAACAATTCCAACAATCTCTTGTCTGAATCCCGCATATTCTGAGCGTGCTGTTTGAGTAACGTCACAGCATTATCAACTTCATCTTGACCCGTTAGGAAAACCAAGATGTCTCCTTTACCTTCACTTTCATGAATTTTCACAGCTGTGCTTACTGCATCCTTCACATAGTCTGGTACAGGATCAATTGCATAGCAGATTTCTATTGGATAAGACCTCCCACTCACACTAAGAATCACGGAAGTATCATCCGAAGACAATTTACTCTTTTTATCTCGCAAATTGAAAAACCTCTGAATTTCCTCAGCATCCATTGTAGCCGATGAAACAATCAACCTTAAATTTTTCCTCTTTTTCAAAATCTTTCTCAGAAGACCCATCAACATATCACTATTTACTGTCCTCTCATGAACCTCATCCAGCATGATAACACAATATTGGCGAAGCAACGGATCTCCAAGCATCTCCCTAATTAACAACCCCTCCGTCAAATACTTTACTTTCGTCCGCTTCGGATTAAACTTCTCATCAAATCGTATAGAATATCCCACTTCATCTCCAAGAATGGCACCCATCTCATCCGCAACACGACTGGCAAGTGACGTCGCTGCCACTCTTCTCGGCTGAGTTACTCCAATCATGGTGCCATCATTAGCCCATCCTGCTTCAACCAAATACTGTGGAACTTGAGTTGTCTTCCCACTTCCTATATTTCAGCCCCAAACAAAACAATACATAATAAAAAAATTACTGCCTTAAATTACCAGTAAAATTAACGCATACATTCAACCTAACTTACCAGTCTCCCCAACCAGCACCAGCGTCTGATACTTCTCCAATAAGTAAATTATATGATCCCTATTCTGATAAATGGGCAACTTTTTCTTCTGCTGGTCCAGCGACAACGAGTAATACGGATTGTACACAAATGTTGTCGCACTGTTCGGGTCCACATCTGGCTTATCATCCTCCCATGACGCTTCATCAGAAGGCTTCAGAAAATTCAATTTTGGTCGGCTCTCTTGTCCAGATGACATCTTTTAGCAAATCACTCTTCCTTTTCTACCTGAAATACACCATAACAAAAATATAAAGCATAAAACTTATTATTCAATCCCACAGCCAAGGGATACATACAACTAATTAGTTTAAAAAATTAATCACCAGAAATTCTCCAAAGACAATATATTTTTTATTCAGCAATTTCACAAGTTTTATAGTTATCCTAAAAATGACGTTTTTTACGGTATCCAAAAAGACATCCGGAATCCGGAATGCAACAACTCTCCCACTCTTGTATTTTGTTTTTTATGAGCTAACAACACATCCATACATTTCAGCCACCAAAAAATGTGTTTTCATTTCATCCCTTCAAATCCATGTGTATTTGGCCGTGTGTATTTTGTAAACAAGTATAATGTTCCTTTCATTCATGCATGAATTGTATTTGTATTGGAAGGAAGGGGATCAGCAGATGGGTAAAATAAAATCACAGTTAGTGTTCTGTGTATTTAATTTATGAATAGCAGTTAGCCGTATTAGCTGATTTAACGGTGCTGTTGAATTGTATGTATCTAATCGTCTAAAAAGATGATGATGGCTTCGACTGGCAAAGCCGGGTTGGAACTAGTGCAAAGGCTTGTTGCTCAAAGGATAAGTAACGGTGGACTGGATAAGCTTTTAAGCAATGTATGTATATAGTTTCCTTTTATTAAAATGTAGAAATGATTTTGAAGTAATAATTGTTTGCGATTATGTGGTTTTTTAGGTAAAGATCACAAATGCTGAGAATGGAAGTTTGACAGCCGTTATGATGGTAGAGAAGGAGCATGCAAATGTAGCTGGAACGTTACACGGTGCAATGACTACATTTCTTGTGGATTCTTTGTCAAGCTTGACACTGGCGACTTGTCCGGAAGTGAAGAATACTGGAGTGAGCCTTAACATTAATATGACGTATGTTACATGAAATCTGTATGATATTCGTGGAAAGTTGTGTTGGAGAAGAAGTGTATTTTAAAGGTGGTTTGGTTCGATTTGGCATTTGTAGGTTTATTAAAAGGGTTGCAATTGGACAAGAAATAGAGATTGTTTCCAAAGCGGATAAAGCTGGAGGAAAGATTGCCTTCTTGTCTGTGGACATCTTTAATAAGAGCACGGGTGAGCTTGTGGCAAAGGGATCCCATACGAAGTACACTGACATTAATAAAGCGGAGACTTTTGTGAAAGCTTAGGTGTAATTTAACATCTTTTTGAGGATGATAGGAGATGTTAGAGCTCATTGTAGGGATGTATGTATTGGAATAATGTTATGTAAGAAATTTCTTCTTTGTGATTTTAAATATAATTAATACGATTAAACGATTGTATGTATTCTTTAGTTTGTTGTAGGTCTAAGCTTACTTTAATGTATTCGTTGTAAATGACGTAATTTGTTTGGTCTCATTTACAAAAAATTGGGTGCTAATTAGTTACAGATACATTTGTTTAAATTAGTGGTGAATGCTGAGCTTGGATAAACTGGGATGCGTCAGTTCATACTCGTGGTAATAGAATCGGAGCTGCTCCCAGAATACGAGACTGAGGAGCGTGTGTGGTCCAAGCCTATGATTAAACGAGAAGAATAAATTGTAATAATAATTAGGTTAAGCGAGTATAAAATCTGGAAAGAGAGCCACACCCCCCAAATATAAGTAGTGATCTTTAAATAGCTTTTAATATTCACCTGAAGTAATTAGCAGTCCAGCCTTTAAAGAACCCAAGGAAGCCTTCCTTCTTGTAAATTTTTACTCCACAGTCTAGCAAATTTTTGTAGAGTAATCCTGGAAAAGAAAGTGAGTTGTAGTTACTACTAGCTAGCGAGCATATCTTATACATACGTTGTATAAAACATAATGGACAAAGAATATTCATACCTCTTCCGTTCGCATCAACTCCTTGATTATAAAATCGTGTTGACATAAGGTCAAATGGAGCCATTGCAAATGAAACAAATAAGCCAGCAATCATGCTAGCACAAAATGGATTCATGAAGCTACCCTCTGCGAAAAATTTCTTGCTCTTGACATATTCTGCGAAAAAAACATCGAATTCAATTAGGGAATAACTGGCTTTGGAACCGAGCAATTCATAAACTGCCATCTTTGTAATGCCAAACCTAAAGATTTTTCAAACGTAGGTATTTGTACTGCGGATGCAACAACAAGTCGAGGAAGGGAACCAGTGGTACCCCTCCAAAATCCCAACACTCCAAATTTGTTGTAAATTGCTCTGAAAGCAGGAGTCATGCGCGTGTGCTGGTGCTGCTGTCCAACTGCTATTGCTGCGTCATTGGCCCTGGATTGGAGTTGAGTTTTTACCAAGAACAAGGGTGACCTAATCACAATCAGTAACCAATGTAATGTTTACCGGTTAGTTATCTACGGATATACCAGAACTGTCAAATTAGGGATGTAAAACATTTGCAGCTTTACCCCACGATGCCACCAACGATTCCAGCTGCGGACGCTGTCAATGCGCTGCGTAAAATATTAGTTTCTCCATTTTTGTTCCTTGTAAGTCCATATTCATCTCCCAAATGGTACAAACCAAGTCTAGTTCCTTTAATTTCCAGAACAAAATTTTAATGATGTACCTGGTTAACTCATATTCAGTTTTGGCGATGTTGCATTGTTTAAAGCTAAAGGTTGATTATTACCGTTCATAACCCATTGATACCAAAGAGCTGGGACTAGACCTTTCTGTAGGGCATGAATTCCATCTTTCGCTCCTATCGTATATGCAGCATGGAAAACATTCCTGGAAAGTTAAAATCAAAGTTTACAACTTTATTCTATTTAATTCTCGAAAATATACCTTGACCTTCGATTCGATAATTCTTATACTTATAATGAACAGCGTAGTTTCCTTTGGCTTGCAGCTCTCCCTGAAGCTGCATCCGGATTTTGACTACTTCCAAGGGATTTGAGAAAAATCCAGCTCCGACTGCGGCTACACCTCCCAGTACTAATTCCATATTGATGCTTGGATGTTTTTCAAGCTTTTATTATTATTGATTATTGGAACAAATTGTATGTGAAAAGATGGAGTTTTTCATGGAAGGGAAACCCTCAGTAACTTGGAGCTATTGTATATGGTTGCATGTCCTGTTAGGACGAGATCACGCCTTAAAGTGAACGAGAAACTCATTGGTACCTGCACGTTTATAAATTCGAAAGAATGCAGTTTATCCTGGTCACCCACTCCACTATCGTAATTAGATAAATTAAATTGTATGAAATTTTAAAGCAAATCTTGAGTAGTTCTTGAATGTTATCGAATTGTATGAAATATGTGTATACTGTATTATATTCTGAAATATCTGAGGATCCTGAGATGGGAGCTTGCACTTTACCATTGTCTTGTTCGTGAATGATCAACTAGCTTTAGCACTCACTTGCTAAAAATACTATCTTGCTAAATGTTTTTGTGTTTAAAACATTTTCGATACGTGATCTCTCCTTACATATATAAAGTTCATAGTTCTTTACTGCTGGACTAGGTTAAGCATGCAGGTGAAATGGAAGGTTTTAAGGTCAGAGTGTCATTCATATTACGTCTATATGCATGAACACCGAGAACGCTACACGAACAAATCATTTGTACATGTTATGCATTTTAGCATTTTTATAAAGCATGCGTAAAGTGTTGGTTTTTAGTTAAATATCTAGCATGCCGATTGCTTGTTCTCTGGTTAATTAGCACCTGTCTTCTTGTCTTTTCCTCACATATGATTTCATCGTATGAGAAGTTAGGGATAGATAGCTGGATGTGAAGGAAAGGGCATTTAAGTCAGGATTCATAACTGGACCAACGCCAGTCACACCACCTTTTTTTCCAGAATGATGAACTTCTTGTAGAAAAGGCTTATTGATAGGAAATACATTGTTTGAAATGTAGCTAAATATTACAAAGCTATTAAGAGTATTGCATAATGCGTAATAATTAAA
>JAHZNG010004892.1:0-12061 GCA_027744375.1 Orchesellides sinensis
CCTAAAAGTCGACCCTCAAGAAGGCAAGTTTCGGATGGGAATTCACAGCCAAGTCAACAACAAAGTAATGCCAGCAAAAAAGAAAGAACATCAAGGACATCATCAAAGACTCGCATCACAGAGAAGCAGCAAAAGGAGCAGTCTTCATCGGTTGGAACAAGATCTGATGCTCCCAACGAGAAAATTGTATTAACAAAAGATGAGCCTGACAAAATAACAAAGAGCACTGAAGAAAAAATCATGAGGGAGCTGGACATTCTAGACACTTACCTGTCACAAAGAAGTGCATCCATTGATGAAGGTAATCGTGAAGAAAGTGGTACTAGGAACGCATCAGCAGCTACAGCCAAAATGAATGGCTCACATGGGGAAGAAAGAAAGGCAAAGAAAAGTGATAAAAATTTTGCTGTGGGAAAAGCAAGGAATGTGAACACTACAGAAACAGATGTGATGGAGGCAGGAGTCGAGCCCCCTTTCACAAGGACAACATACAAGTATAACTGTCCAGGAGATGACCATCGCACAGACTCTCATCATCACCATTCTCGAGATCGTGATCATTCACCTGATAAATCTCCTGAGAGGAATGCTGATGAGGGAAAACGATCCCAAGAGAAAGTTCGGCCAACGCCTGGGGTAAAGTTAGACAAAGATGATGTGGAAAGTCAGATAATAGCCCAAGTCACAAGTTCATCAACGGCTACGGCTGACCGTGCAAGATCATCATCACAAAAGAGCCCATCATCAACTTCCAAGGTTGATAAATCGGGAAGGACGAAACGGACCTCTTCACAGAGTCCAGAGAAGACAAAGATAAATGTTTCCGCAAGGACGGACGAGTCTAGAGGGAAAGTAAAAGAAAATATTATCTCGTCTACGAAAGCTCATACTACTACAATGACTGCCTCTACAAATTCCAATCAGGAGACCACTTCTTCTTCTTCAAGAGGAAGAAGGACAGGAACAACAACATCCAACAATAATAAAACTTCTTCCACCAGGTCTGGAAGGAATGATGTTGCCGAGTTGGATGCTCTAAACACTACTTCCAATGCTTCAACACGGACGACTGAAGAGAGAAACACAATTAGTCAGAAAGCAATGACTAAAGAACAAAAGTATGAAGCTGATATTTTAAGTCGACCCAGTGTGTTTGCAGCAAAGCGAGCCACCGCTGCTGCGGCTGCTACTACATCAAAAGCTTCTAGTGGAAAACCTGATCCAAATCCAAGAATTAGGAAGGGCTCTGAGTCTTCCCCGGAAAGAGATGTATCATCTACGGGAGGAAGTATTTCCCGTGGTTTAGTATTATCATCAACACAAAGAACCACTGTGACTGGAACGGCAACAACGGCCACAAGAGAAATCTCAAAATTGGAACAACATCATCATCATCATGATTCCGCACATCAAGCCGATGATGAACAGGAAAACGAGGAAGATCCTCTTAGTCCTCCTAAACGATTTACAACATCAGGTAAGTATTTGGAAAGTCCTGGAGCTGTTCTCAAAGCCAAAAGTTTGTTCGAGACGAAAGCTCAAGAGGCGGCGAAAGACAGGAGTTCTGTTGAGCTTGGCTCAAGAGTCACAACAAGTCCCAAGTTGACCGTATCCCAGAAGGCATCATTGTTTGAAGCTAGGTCAAGAGGTGAGCGTGTCAGTGTATCATCAGAGTCGATGACTTCACTGGAAGATAAACATGCCGGAAATGAGGACCAAGACTCTCTCCAAGAGAAGAAATACCTTACCTCCAGGGTTCCAGAACCTACGGAGCGGGCTGTGTCAATGGAAAGACGTGTCTCGGAAATCCCTCCGGTTTCACAGAAGGAGATGCAACATTTGCAGTCTGTTCTGGCTGAGGTCGAGAAGCAAGAAATCGTCAAGGTTGCAAGTGAAAGCGGGAGAGAAGCATCAACAACCCACGCAAGAAGGGCAACTCAAGAGCAAACAAGGAGAGAGAGCAGCGGTAGACAAAGCAAGGCACAAGAAAGCCATAAGGTTGCATCATCAACAACAACGACTACTTCTAATAAGGTAATAACGGCAGATTTTCGTCGACAAAGCAAGTCCCCTACGAGACAAGCGAAACCTGAGAGAATTAGTAGCAACAGCCCAAGAAAAACCGCAGCACCCGCTGAATCCCTAGAGCGGGCTCAAACAGACGGCAAAGTAATTACTACATCTACCACTAGTTCTACTCGTACTGAAAAAATTCAGCAGAGAAGAGGAGGAGGAACAGGTACGGAGAAAAGCCAGAGAAATGCTGTAGAAGAAAATGGTCGAGAGGAGCCTGAAAAAATTATAAAGAAACGGGATTCGCGAACAAAAATTGAAAAACAAACGGAGAAATCTGAAAATATTTCTGAATTGAAGAGAAAAGAGTCACGGGGGAATTCCACTGTTTCAAAAAACATGAATGAATCCCGACCTCGCAAACCGTCAGAGGATCGGGAACAAGAAAAAATGGCTGAGAACATAATGGATGCTAGTTTGGGAAGGGAAGTTAAAGCATATCAAACCACAGGATTGGCAGAGCTGACATCCACAAATGTGGTGAGAGCAGCGACAATGAAGCATGCAGAGTCGACCGTGTATTCTCAAGAGTCTGTTGTTAAGGAAGTAGCTACATACAATACTAGAAATTCACAAGTGGATCATCGTAATACTGACGTTAAGACATCATCCATGGTGGATTCTTCTTCTGTGACAACTAGAGCAGATTCACCAGCTCGTAAGACGGAAACTATTGTGGCGTCTGCTAAAATATGTAAAAGAGCGAGTATAAGTCCAGAACGACTGGTAGAGTCTACCAATAAAGGGAGTAGTAGCAGTGCTACGGAAACGACTACTGTTACTGAGCGGAGAAGGTCGTCAACTGCAATTGAGAAGAAAGTTGAGGCAATAATGGCAAAGTCGTCTGGATCAATGACGACGACAGCGTCTAATAGACTGACCACATCTGAGCTAAATGCTGTGGAGGAAATGCATAATCTTGAGGAGCTTGAGGCTCTTTTAGATAAAGCTACAGATTATGATGAACGGAGTAAAATTCGTGGTCGGATCAGGTTCTTAAAGAGAAAGGCTACTTTAGATAAGCGAGCAGAAGACTCATTGGCTTCATCTGATAGAGGCAACAAGTCTGGAACGACTGGAGATGAGTTGAACATTACAGAGAGGCTTAAAACTCGTTCTTCGTCTACTTCTGTGACAACAGGTGCCACAACCGCAATGGAACGACGTGCGTCCATAGAGAATAAAGTTACGTCACGAAAATCATCTAGTGAGTTGATGGCAGATAAAAGAGTTCAGGCAAGAAAGTCAAGTGATGAGCTTGTGAAGAAAACTAGAAAATCTTCAGTAGATAAGGAAAACGTGGCGGTAGAAAATATAGGGAGAACATCAAGATCTTCATCACCCCAAAAACCTGCTACTGAAAGGCAATCACCTGCAAGAAGGGGCTCAATAGAAACTAAAGACACATCTCGGGTAGTTAAGGAAATCCAAAGATCAACTCGAGAAAAGTCTGTCTGTTCCTCGCAGAGAATTGAGAGTCGATCAAATTCTGGAAAAATTTCTGTAAAAGATGTGCCAGCACCAGCTAAAATTAGTAATGAGATAACAAAACCGGAGAAAATCAAAGAAGTCACACAGACGTCCACTCCAGGTAAAACTGGAGATCAAAAGAGAGAAGAACAAAATCGGAAATTATCATCTGAAACTAGTGAGCTATTGAGCACTCGAAAATATTCAAGAGATCATGAAAGACAAACAGTGAGACGTGCTGACGAGCAAACTCTAGAAAAGAGTTCGGCAATTACAGTTTCTTCTGGTGGAGGTGAAAGTGGAACAGTACAAGACCAAGATTTGTACTCTTCCCGGAGAAGTTCAAGAAATTTGGAAGATGACAAAGCTGAAATAGACAAAGTCAAACGATCCGTTGTAAAATCTGGATCAACTGCAAAGTTGAGACAAACAGAGGAAGAAGAAAAGGAAAAATCAGCAGAAAAGCCGAGATCCAAACCTTCCTCTCGTGCATCGTCTCCACAACGAAGTGAAATTCCAATTTCTGCCAGAATGAGATGTGATAGGGAAAGGTCAACATCACCACCTAAAATCATTCCAAAAGAGCCTAAAATATCTAATACTGCTACGAACACACAAAATGAAAGCTCTATAAAAGATACCTCGACTGTTATCACAGAGCAGCAAATTGTGTCTACAGAAGAAACTGTAAAAGAACAACAGGAGAAAGTTTTTGAAAGCTCTAGGGTAGCTTCCATTACCAAAGAATCTTCCACTACGACAGGCTCATCTACTTCTTCAAGAAAAATTTCATCTCGTGAAGCATCCACCGAAATTGTGAGTGACGACAGGGCTGGGAAATCAACGCGTCCTGCCTCCGTCACGCGTGAAGACTCCTCCAAATCTATTACTTCGAGAAAGGAGCCTGTCCCAACAAATGAGCAGCAGACGTCCGCTCAAGAAAGCAGTAGTAGTAAGCTGGGACAAAGGAAACGGTCAACGGAAGAGAAACTGACTAATAAATCAAGCCGGACTAATGCATATACAAGGCGGGGTAGCTCCAAAGAGTTGGCTAGCAAAACAGCCAAAGCAGTGGTGACAGAGGACGTGGTAAATCAAAAGTCAAATGACGTAACATCATTATCAGAGGAAAAAACAAACATAACTGAAGTTACAAGCAAGGAGGAAGCGTCCATCACTCAAACAACTACGGCTTCTCAATCCCAACAAGAATCATTGTCCGTAGATAATCAGTCATCCAAAGTTGATGATGCCGTAACAGTAAGAAAAGCGATGGGTAAATATGATAATGTCAGTAGTCGCAGCGATAACTCCAATACTCAGAGCAAAACAGGTAGTTTAAGTAGTACCAAGACGGAAACCACAACAGAACAGAGCAAATCAAGATTGAGTACATCTTCCACCACACCTGCTTCAGATGCAAATACAGGTTTGACATCCACATCAACACCACGCCGAACCACTGGTGGAATGGCATTCTCAGGTCAAAAGAGCAGCAATTCAACTACAAAGGCAAAGCAGGTGACAGAAAGGGTTCAGAGCACTGATATGGTAACATCCAGTTATGGAGTTGGGCCTGTAGATGATGACGGTACTCCACTCTTTGGACTACGAGCTTTAAGAAAAATTAAACAAGTTCAAGAGCAAATGGAAACCACTTCAGATAGCTCTCCTACTACTGCTAGTAGCCAGGATCAAACAACATCATCCACATCTACTTCAAACACTACTTCAACTCAAAGAGTATCTTCTGTCAACAATATTACTTCATCAACTTCTCAAGAGGGCTCTAGCACCCCCAAGACTGGCGCGATGAGTGTGACAAGTAATACCCAAAGTCTTCGATCAAACGACATGTATGGCTTGAGAGCTCTAAGAAAGCATGCACAAAGTAAAACCACAGATTCAAACACTGATACAAGTCCGGAGCCACCATCATCATCAATTTCAACATCAAATCAAGCCTCTGCTGAAATGGATAAACGCAGTATGAGCTCAACAACGGTTATGACTGGTAGTACGACCACTACAGTGTCAAGTCAAATCTCAAATAGCACCACTTCACCAGATGAAAGCATGAATGCCCAAACTTTTTCCACAAAATCCAATGAGTTGGAAAAAGGAGACATGAACACTACAGGTTTGGATGACACAAGTTTAGAATCATCATCACAGTCGGCCATGTCCGCTTCCAATGATTCGAGAAAAACAAGCTCTCCAAAATCAATTCTAAAGAAAACTTCCTCCTTTACTAACTCTGTCCGGAAAAATAGTAGTGGTGGAAGTAGTAGTAATACTGCGAAAGAGGAGTCGTCCCCATCAACAGTTGCATCAGAAGTGCCCATTACAACAGCTATTAAACAGGATACTGGAAAAGTTGATAAAACATCCAATGCCACTTCTTCCGCTACAAGGTCAAGTACTACAGCAACATCAACTGTATCATCCAGAAAAGAGTCCAACTCAGGTAGTGCTACTAGCGAGCGGAGAAAGCTATCTAGTAAAACATCATCTATTGATGATGAATCCTGGAAAAGACAAAGATCCCATTCGCCCTCACCTAAACTAATGGCTTCCACCTCGACTGCTAGTTCAATCGCTACCTTTTCCCGGGGCAAAGTTGGACGTTCTTCGGTACGAGAAATGTCAAAGCGATTTGAAGGGAGTGAGGAGCAAACAATGAGAGGGAGTAGTAGTACTACATCCATAACCTCCGAAATGCGCACCACTAGCTCAAGCCGTGGAGAGTCCCCTGTAACTTCGAGAGGAACTCGAGCAGAAAGCCCAAGTCGGATTCCTTTGTCTGTCAACAAGACAACAGGATCAACTGGTATTCCAAGTGGAAATAAAGCTGGAACGGATGACATGGAAAACAGATCACAGGTAACAACTGTATCATCTGAAATGCGGTCTTCTACAGTGGGCGATGGCGATGATGGAGAAGTTTGTATTCAAGAGAGAAAGGTTCAGCAACAGCAGCGTTTTGAGACCAGTGGGGGATCTAGTACCTCAACTGTGGTACAGTCTAGGGTTGTCTCTTCTTCTGCACGAAGCTCATCGACTAGAACCTCGACAAGGAGCTTTTTGAATGACCAGAGCCCCATCCAGAATTTGGAGGATGTGATAGATCGGATGAGGGGTGAGGATCCCGAGCTGATGCAAACCTTTGCTAAAGACGAAGATGGTGAGGTGCTTGTAACACGTAGTCAAAATAATGAAGGACGTAATCTCCTCAATAAGTTTATTGGGGCTCAAGTGATTATGCAAGCTGTAGAGCCAATGCTGAAGGCTCAACAGGTAACTTTCACCTTTTTGAAATTCTTATTAATGCTTTGTACGTTATTTAAATACAGCGAAAACAATAGTAGTATTCACCCATAGCGGCTTGTGTGTGGTTTCAAGCTTTCATTTCAAGTGAAAGCTTAATGAAGGATAAAATCTGTAAAAGAAATATTTGACAGATTTCAGTTCCTTATTTCTTCATTTCCGATTATATATTATCGATTCTATCTACGTTATCGCTAACTACGATCTTTTTTTATGATGTTGAGCTTTTAAGGATTTAAGACAATCACACTGTGTCAAAAGTCATGAACAAAATTCAACCATTATTATTATCATTTTGTTGGCACTTCTTATACTTAACTCGGAGGTTATAACAACGCATAACGCTTCTAATATTTGCTTGTTGGATGCTATATTGAGTTATGAATACAATGATACAATATTCAGCACAGAATTTAACCGAATCATTCCACTAGTTAAAAAGGTGACCTATTTACTAGCTTGTTTGACTGCTTTTACTTGTACATTCATTTTTCGAAAAGTGTCACTGTTCCAATAATGTCATATGCAGATCAGATCAGTCAAATGAAAACTTATTTCAAAGGATTTGCACCCTCCTCCTTTTTCCATTATATCCCTGCTGATGTCTCACAGAAGATTAACGATCCTTACGAGGCAAAGTCTTTAAGCTGGCACTGGCACAGTCTCTTTCTCACTGCTCACCCTTGTGTTGGCGATATTGAATAAGCATATTATCATTTTAGTTTATAAAAGACAGTAATATCCCATCAGAACGAAGTAAAAATGTATATATTATGTTACATGTTATTATGTAGGAGCCGAGCTGTCTTACAAAATGATACAAATGGGGATGGGATTGACTTTTTGCAATTTATACAAGCCCTTCGACTAGCTTATCAGATTGTCACGGTTAAAAATTAAAAGTTGCTGAAGATGTTTCTGGTGTCACAAGCGACGATGCTATACCTAAATCTAAATCATTGAACTGATTTACGGAAGTGAATTTTTTTTCTTGTCGTTTCAGTTGTCTCCCATCCATATTAAGATATAGAAATGCAATTTTCGAAAATATATTGTATTTAAAAAATTGCCAGTCATTTGAAAGTATGGTGAATGACATTATTCCCAAAAATTTTACTTTACTAGGCATACTTCTTGTTTACGGACATGGTAATGGGGTTTTGAGGTGATATTGAAAAACGTCTCACAAAAGTTGTATTTGAGCTTCTATCCATTAAAAGTTAATTCCAACTGTCAACAACATGAGAAAAAGGCAAGCCAAAGAGATGAGAAAGGAAAACCGGCTTTTGAAATGGGAATAAAAGATTGACTTGTACATACCTACTCATACATGTTATACACGTAGCATGCAATATGTTCTTTCTAAACAAAAAAAAATTGCGTGTAGTCTTAATGTTACGGTTTACAACTTAACATTCAAACTTGCTTTGTAAAAAAGTAGAGAAAAACGGGGAAGTGCTCAAATACGGCTGCAAAATGATTTAGTCCTTTCTCTGTTGGCAACTTTAGTTTCTCATATGTACTTTTAGTTTATTCTACTTTTATAGAATCCATATCTGTTTGTCAGTCTGTTTTTGATCCGATATAGAGTATACAAATACAAGATGCACATAATTGCGTAATTTCGTCTCTTTTTCTTTCCACTTTCAGTCTCGACTTGCTATTTTTTTTCTTTACAGACACAAAAATCATGGTTTATTCCGTTCAAGGAGAAACCCAGAATGTACAGTCAATGCCCCCATGTTACTTTTGTCCGATAGGGTTTAAAAAAGAAGTGAAGGAGGCTTGAAAGAGAAAAAGGAAATAGAAATGTATAGCAGATGTAGGTTTCGTTTGTTCCTTTTGATACATTGCCCTTTAGATAAATAATAATATAATAAGCAGAAAACCGAACCACAAATTAACGTATCGCTCAGGTTCAGTAACTTCTGCCGATAATTTTTATGTATTGAGCGTAATACCTAAATAAGCACATGAGATTTTATGTCTGACTGTGGCTCATCGTTATCACATGTGTTCAAACTCAATAATGTAGTTACACACAAATATTGTATTTATCATTTGTTAAATTTAGTACATGATAGTAAAGCCAATGCTATTTTTAGCAGTGCTTAAAATATAGAGTGGCAGACTATGCAAGAGTAACGCACACTTAAATGGATGTACATATGTACAAAGCAGAGAGTTCTGATGGTGGTTGTGACTTTTGGAGTGAAAGCAAGAAAAAAAAGGAAATATCGCTCCTTAACTAGTAAATGCGTTTACAATCTTTTTGCGGATTCCTTTTTAGACTCATATACAAATAGGGTAGAACAATTATACGACTACGACTGCATACATTTTTATTGGGATGTACGTTACATTACATGGTATTGCATTTTACTTTCAAAGACATTTGCATCTTTTGAGTGTATCCTAAGGAAAAGGAAACGAATACAGATTTGGTAGAAGCAGAAGACCTAAGAAATTTCCTTTTACGCTTCTTTTTTCTCCTATTTTTAAGACTATTTGCATTGCACCACTGAGAAAACTAGGAACAGCTTATGTTATAGTCTCATCTTCGAGGATTTACCGTTTATGCCCAGAGAAGAAGCAAATAGATAAAGTATGTATAGTATTACATTCTATAGCATTAAAAACCTAGTATATTATATGTAATCTATATCCTGATCGTTTTCTCAGAGCTATAATAATAGTAGACGGTTTTGCATTTTTTTCTGCGGAAGCTCATCTGCTGAAAAAAAGATGAAACTGCCAATAATACACAAGAGGAGCAGTAGAAGTATTAGTGTTGGTACAAGAGAAACTTGCCTAAATGCCTTTCTCGCATTTTATTTGCATTTTCTCATGACTTCTTGTTGTTTTTCTTCCTCTTGTGGTTAAATTTGTCCGTGAATACAACGCACATGCTAAAGTTGTAAAGCCAGAGTTAGAATTTTTTTTTGGAACCGTTGAGTCATTCATGGCTTTGCTTGTTTTTGGAGCAAAAGAGGAAACGATCTTGGTCTTATGTTTGAAAATCAGGTATTCAGAGACTTACTTCACGTATATAGTATACATTATATATGTTTGAAAGTAAAAGCAGTTACAAATTCGTTGGTAGTAGTAACTTGTGCGTACCTCTTTGACAGTTTGTGTGCAGTTATGTTGAGTGAAAAAATTCCTTGTACGCCCAAATACCCATGTAAAAAGGATGTAGAGAGAGGGATAGAAATCGATCTGTCTGAATGAATGCAACGTTTACGGAAATTGGATAATGTCCATTAAATTGCGTAGCTAAATTTTTAGATACCATATTACCCCTTTTGGAAAAGTAAGTACATTGCTAAACGATATTGTATGTAGCAGTAACAATTCGTATAAGTGAAGGAGTGATTTGAGTGAAATACCAAAAGGCTTGTTTGACGCATTACCATCAACTAACCGTGTTTTTGAGCCACCATCATAATATCTTCCTGAGCATATATTTTGATCCATGTATAATGTTCTAAAATGGTATGCATATCTCTACTTAAATGACACTTTCCTTCAATGCAATCACTGTGTATTAACGTACCCTTTTGGATGGTACACACAGCTGGATTAAGTTTCAAACTTATGGAAAGAGAAAATAACACGCGGGACTTGTCGTAATCCTTGTTTGGGTTCTTATGTTTAAAAAAATTGTGCTTTGCAACTTGCTACTGTCTTAACCCCTTGAGTACATAAACCGGCTGTAATCTGTTTTCAATACCAATCCCCCATCACATCTGCCAACTGCTTGGGTGGTACAAATGTATTTTATGAGTGATAAGATTCTCAAGAAATAGTTATGATAAATGAATCTCCCCTTTCGACCTCAAACTTAAAATCAATGCGAGTTATCCAATTAATTCCGAATTCCAAAAATCCTACCTGCATTTTCCTAGACTACTAGTAGTAGTTGAGAGTGTGGCATGAAGTTACTGAAAAGTAGGTAATATTTGAATTTTTTGAGCAGTTGGTTAGGACTAGAATAAAAATTTATTGGAAATCCAGGAAAAAATTGATAAGTCTTAAATAGACTCCTTTCAATTCACTTGCATGCCGTGCACTTTCACTCTAAGTATTTACGATATGTTTTTTATTTACCTCAATTAAAGGTAAGTAGGTATACATATACTAACAAAGGCGCATGCTAAGGTTGGTAAAATACAACGAGCCAAAGATTTCAAAATAGCGTATTGAAGTTTAGTATGTAAATATATCATATAGCATTTCATGACATTTGTAGTTTTTCCCATACCAACAGAAATAGTATGTATCTACAAACATGTATCTAGTTCTCGGAATGACCACAGAGAAATCAACAGTTTCTGTTCAGTCACTCATTGCCTCTCCGAAGAGCTATTTTAAAAACGGGCATAAGCATCAGCCTGCAAAGAGTTCGGAAATACAGAGCAGAGTATGCATACAGAGTAAAAGCTTGTTCATTTCTAATTATAAAAGTAAAGTTCATGTACACTTACAATGCTATATGTGTGTATATCTAGTATAGATAGAAGAATGACCTAAAGATTAAAAAGACTTTCAACTCCTACAAGGCAGATAAAGAAACAAGTAAAACAACAAGCCAAAGCCAAGCCGGGAAATTGCTAGTTTGCAGTATTTTGTAACCTGCAATAATAGGAAAAGATACTTCTGTACATCCTATGCATGGCAATTCTAGACCAAAAAGTCATGATAGTATGAAAGTGGTATTTGTTGTTGTATTCTAGATACATTATGCATTACATTACAAAAAAAAATCTTTTAGACTTTTGCATGCCTACATGTTATGCGTGCATATAACTTTCGTTAGTGACAAATGTATACATTACAGCCTTTATGTAGGTTTCCCTCTGGAGTAAATTTTCATTTACACATTCATGTTGCAGATTCCCTGGTATTTTTTCTCTGATGAGTCAGCACACTTTTAATTACTAACGAATTGTAGTAATGGAAACTGTATGGTATAACAGAGAATAAGAAAAAAATGCAACTGAAATACAGGATGATGGCAATCAATTGAAATATGAATAAAAGGGTTTGGAAAGTCACTTGGTTTTAAAGCTAGGGTGGGAATAGAGACAAAGAAGATATAGCTCTGACTCGGATGCAGTTGAATGCTTGGAAACTACAAAATATAGTATGTGTTATGTAAAATCTCTATTTAAGCCAAGTTATACAATAT
>JAHZNG010004893.1:0-12328 GCA_027744375.1 Orchesellides sinensis
TCAACAGCAAGGGTAGCTTCAGTTTCAGCTTTCTTAACCTCTTTCTTCCCCTTCTTTTTCCGCTGTTTCTCTACAGTAGTGATTTCAACTTTCATCTCAACAACCCGTTCACCCTCACGTAATTCCTCTTCCTCTGCAACAATTTGTTGTTGATCTGCTTGAGCAACTATTCTTTGTTCTTCAATCCTCTCCTCTTGGATTTTCTGTTGTTCCTGTTGAACAATACGTACTTCCTCAACTGTTTTCTGTACCTCTTCTGGCTTATTTTCTTCAACCTTGGTCGGTATCAATTGAACAGGTTCCGGTTTCTGTTCTTCTATCACAGATTCAGGTTTCTTGATCGGTTTTTCTTCTGGAGCCTTTTCCGGTTGTGGCTCAGCAGGCTTTTCTGGAATTACTTGTGTCTGAGGCGTAGGCTGCTGAACTTGAATCACTTCCTGTTTTGGCGCCGGCTCAGCAGGTCTCTCTGGAACCTTTTGAGGTTGTTCAGGAATAACTTCCGGTTTTGGTTCAGGTTCTACTGGTTTTTCAGGAATAACTTGTGGTGTTAGTTCAGAAGGTTTCTCAACAACCACTTCAACAGGCTTCTCTGGAATCTTTTCTTGCTTTGGAATAGTCTGCTCTGGTTTTGGTGTAGGCTGCTCAGCAGGTTTCTCTGGAATCTTTTCCGGTTGTGGAGTAGGTTCACCAGGCTTCTCTGGAATAACTTGAACCTGTGGAGTTGGCTGAACTACTTGAGCAACTTCCTGTTTCACAGGTTCAGGAGCCTTCTCTGGAATAACTTTCGGTTTAGGTGTAGGTTTCTCCTCCTCAGGTTGAACCAATTTTGGTTCTTCAGGAGTGGCAACCTTCTCCTCCTTCCCCTTCTTCTTCTTAACCTTCTTGTCTTTATCACTAAACTCAGGCATCTCTAACTCAACTTCCGGCCGTTCAGGAATCTCAATTGGACTAGGTTTAATAGGCTTATCAGTCTCAGGTTTTGGTGGCTCTTCAGGCTTCGGCTTCTCAAAAGGTTTTAGCACAACGACTTCTTTCTCTTCAACCTGTTCAGGGATTTTCCCTTTCCCCATAGGAATCTTACGCTCCTCCTCAGGTTCAACCTCTTTTTTCTTCTTTGGCTTCTCAACTTTAGGTTTCGGTTCTTCAACAACAGGAGCCGGTTTCTCAGGTTCTGATTTAACCTCAGGAGCCTCCTTCACCTTATCCCTCTTTCCTTTATCAAAATCCATAAGTTCCGGTCTCTCAAGCTCAACTTCAGGCATATCCGGAATCTCCCTCAACTCCTCCTGCTCTCTAGGCTTAACAACTTTCTTAACCTCTTTCTTCTCAACCTCCTCCGGAACAACCTTCTTCGGAACCCCTTTCAATTCAACCTTTTCCAACTCCTCCTTCTCAACCTTCTTCTCTACCCTCTTAGCAGGTTTCAATACAACCTGCTCAGGTTTAACTTCCGGTTCAGGTTCAATTTTCTTCTTCTCAACTTTCAACCCCTTCTTCCAAGCTGGAATATCATCAACAGGAGCTGGAGCTTGCTCTGGTTCCTTTTCTTTCTTTGAAACTTTTTTCTCTCGTACCCCAAACTGAGGTCGTTCCAACTCAACTTCCGGTCTTTCAGGAATCTGAACAGGTGCCGGTTTAATAGGCTTATCAGTTTCAGGTTTCTTTGGCTCCTCCCCTTTAGGTTTCTCAAATGGTTTCAGCACAACCACCTCTTTCTCCTCAACCTGTTCCGGAATCTTCCCTTTCCCAACCTTAAACCCAGGCTTCTCAACCTCTTCAGGTTTACCCTTAACCCCCCGTTGATACACACCTTTCCCCGGCTCTTCAACAGGAACCTCTTTCACAACTTCCACTTTCCCAACACCAGGTTTCTCAGGAACCTCTTTCCGTCCCCTCTCCCATTCAGGCTTCTCATACTCCTCAAGAACAACTTCTTCCCTATCCCCAATCTCCTTCAACTCCCCCTTATCAACCCTCACCTTTTGTATTTTCTCTTTCTTCTCCTCCTCAACTTCCGGAACAATTTTCTTAGGAGTTCGTTTCAACTCAACCTTTTCAATCTTCTCAGGTTCTGGTGCAGGTCGTTCTACCCTCCTCGTTGGTTTCAACATCACAGGTTCAGGTTTAGGTGGTTCAGGTGATCTAGGTGGAAGCTTCTTAGGTTCAAATTTCCTTCTCATCCATGGTGGCCTAGAATCTTCTTCAGGGGCAGGTGCTGCAGCTGTTTCCTGTTGTACTGGAATTTGTTGTTCAGTAACTTCCGGTTGTACTTGTTCAGGTATTTGAGCAGTTCCCACTACTTGTGTTTCAGATTGAGCAGTAGCAGCAGCTTCAGCTTGAGCCCTCTCCTTCTTCCTCCTCTGCCAAATGGGTGCTTCAGGAGTAACAGGTCTCGCAGGTGAGGGTCCCACTTGTCCCGCAATCTTTTGCGTAACAACTTCCTGTTGCCTCACATCTTGCTGCTGCTGTCTAACTTTCCTCCACGTTATCACACTCGTATCAGTCTGCTGTTGTTCCCCACCATAACTCTTCATAGTCTCATCAATCCTCATATTCAATCGTTCCAAGTGAACATCCATAGTCGACGTTGTGACACGCCTCATCCCAAACGGTGAACTGGCACCAGTCATTTTCGTCAGCTTGTTCAATTTCTGAGTCTTTCTTGTACTCGAGACTCGTTCTAGGAAACATACGCTCATGTCATATATACATATAATCCCCAAAAATTCATAAAATGTTCTTCTGGAGCTTACAAACTTTCTTTTGGGTGATCGTAGCAATTACACAGTAGGCAACATAAACTCAACTACCTACGTATAATATCGAAAACCAATAAATCACATACATTCAACCTCTCACTTGCCAAAAAAAATTCACTAAAAAACATCCTATAAAAAATCCCCTACATAAAAATCCTAATTTTAGCTAAATTTTTCAAGGTCATTCAAACTAGCGCAGTATAGCTTTAAAATTTTTGTACATAATCGCATTAAAACTAACAACCCCGTATATTTTTTTCTTAGCTAATTCAAAAAAAAAAAACTTCCCATCTCCCATGTTTGATTTGGACTCATTCCAAAAAAAGAAAAGAACCCCAAAAAGTTCTAATTATCCTAGTGGAACTAATGAAATGTTGGCACACGATCTTGTGCATCAAATAATAAAAAAAAGAGTGAAAATAAAGAAAAAATAAACCACCACCAAGCTATACTTACACAAAACTATTATACAAATGTTTTTTTTTTGTTCTGCTTCTCGTCACTAATTGTTTATTTTCATCATCCACAGAGTATATATATCTCTTTTTTAAACTTTTATATTATTTAACAGATAAGATCATCAGCATCACTATATATAAACGGTTTTTTTAAATATATCGATAAGCCTGTTATATCAACCACCACCACCACCCAAAAAGAGAGAAAGCATTATAACCGTAAAAGCTTGTATGCCCCAGAAGAGTTTTTTTGAGACCATTTTTTTGTGTGAGATATGCGTTAGGTGGTTATGTGTAAATTTAGTATATTTTTTATACAGTTTTATTATGTCTTCTCGAGAGAAATGATCATTTTAAGATATTTGTTCTTTTGAATCATATATATGTGAGAACACAATAGTGATTGTGTGTGAACAATGCAATAAATCATGTAATATGTGAATGTGCATAAAAGACAAAAAAAAATGTGAACAATTTTTGATATTCTGCTCTTTAAATTTGTTTTTCATAAATCTTATTTAACAGCATAAATTTTTATTGAAATTCAAAGCACTTTGAGCCAAAGAAAAAAAAAGAGAGAGAAAGAAAGAGAAAATTCTTTTGTATATTTGTAGGTAATGTTGATAATATGTCTTGAAGAATTTCTTTAAAATATATTTATATATATATAAGTATTATAATAATATAAAAAGCTCGCCAAAAAAACAAATTTATTTTTCTAAAAAAGCAGAAAAAATTTGTATTGACATTTCTCTCGAGTTTAATATATACTTCATACTAGTTTATTAATTAATTATTTTTTTTATACACAAGTCCTCTTCGTTTCTTGTTAAACGTGTGTGTGATTGTATATACGTGTGCTTGTTAATCCACGCTTGTGAGACTTGTGTGTTTTTTTATGTGTTTTTTTTAATTATTTACTTTTCACGGTGAGTCTTGCAGACGTTTCCACTTGGTTCCCATTCGCTATGTCTGTCACTCGGACTGTGAACATGCCAGAGTCTTCCTCGTATGTTCCTTTGATTAGAAGGACAAGGTGGGGACCTTCTTGCATCATCTAAATTTTAAATAAGTTATATATTATTTAGATTAGTGGGAATTATTTTTTATTAAACGTGCATTATTCATACGTGTATGTAAAAACAAACCTCAAAGTCCTCCGATGCTGGGATGAGAGCATTTTCCCTGAACCACTGCACTTTGAGTTTGTTGTCTGGACTGAATCCACTGATTTCTGTTTGAAACGTGGCTGCACTACCCTCTTCACACGTGACGTCTTGCATTTTCAGGAGATTCAGGTTTGATGGGGATGATTGCTGGGACACTGTACAATAAATATGTTTTTTTCCATCATCACGTTTCGTTCATATTCCAAAGAAATCCAAAGCAGAGAAGAGCATACTAGATGGCATGCCGGAAGTTGAAGGCTATTCTTGCGAAGATGTATGGAGTTAGTAGGCGCTTGTGTTCATTTTTTTTGGTTAGTAATAATAATTTAGTAGCTGGAAATAGTTAAAGTTAAATTTAGTCGCTGGAAATAGTTAAAGTTAAATTAAGTAGCAGTTTTAGCGTAAACATTTAATTTTTAAAGCATTTAGTCATGCAAATCTATTTTTCTTAAATGGAATCTCAAAAGACTAATCCCCCGTGTCTAACATCTCGCCTTTGATGCAATTTATATATAAGCGTTAGAAAGCATTTTATTAAAACGTGAAGTTCATTTCCTTACCTGGAATAACCTGAAGAACCCCCTTGGAAGAAGCAACAACAGCATTATTCTTGCTAATATTACAAACATACTCTCCTTCATCCTCAGGGAACACTTGTTCAAACTTAACAGAGCATTTGGTAACTCCAGCTTGCAACTCCTGAGTCAACTTAACGTATTTGCTGCTTGTCAGAGGTTTCCCGTTCTTTGTCCAGCGGACAGTTGAGTTTCCTTTAAAAAAATCATCATCAAAACACATACTTATTAATTAGTAACAATGTAACAAGTCTGAACAAAAAAAAACATATAAAAATATCCTTTATAAAAAGCTCACCAAAATTGGTAACAAGAACAGAAATCTGAGAGCTCTGTCCTTCATTAGCCCTATTAACAGGTTCAATCCCTTTACTTATAACAGTATCACTCCCACTCGGAACTTTAGCAGCAGCAGCAGGCCCACCAGGTTTCACAGGCTCAGTGACAACAACCTCACATTCACAGCGAGCTTCACCAGCCGAATTCAACCCAACAACTTCATACTTCCCTTGGTCAGCCAACGTAGCATCCCGAATCTGAAGAGTATACCGGTTCCCAGCTTGAGAGATCTTTACCCGAGCGTCACTCACCAGTTTCTTGCCGTCCTGTATTACAATCACACACGAATTCAGATCAATTAATATCGAAATTAAATAATATACATGCAATATTAAAACAATCAAATCCGTCCTTACCTTAATCCAAAAAACATCCTCAATCGGTTTAGCACCAGCAGCAAGCGAGCAGTCAAGCATTAAAGGAGCACCAACAACAACCCGACTGCTATCCAACGTTTTAATAAAGTTTGGCGGTGACAACTTTGAAGTTTTAGAAGAAGGTTCCTCAACCACAAGATTAGCCGAGCATTTAGCCTGACCTCCAGGATTCTCTGCTATCACAGAAAAGATTCCGGAGTCTTCCATGAACACCTGAATAATCAAACAAGTCATAAATTATAATTTTCTACATTTTCCAAAAATCAAAAACTCATTATTTCTAAAAATCATAACCATCTCACCTCCTTAATCGTAAGAGTACTCTTCTTCCCAACAGTTTGTATCTGAAAGTCAGAACTATCCTGAATAGGAAAGTCTTCCCTGAACCACTTCAAACTCGGTTTCGGATCCCCATCAAACTCAACAATAAACACAGCCTCCCCCTTCTCAACAACCCGACAAGGCTGAATCTTCCTCACAAAACTAGGAGCCCGTTTAAACACCCCTTTAGCCACCCCTTCAACAACCTTAGCCTTACTCTCCTGACTTTTAGTCTCAGTCTCCGTAATTTTCCGTGTAATCTCCAAATCTCCTTCTTCACTCTTCTGCACCTGAGTCTGAGTCCTCTCCTCCACACTCTTACTCACACTCTCATCCAACTCTTGCAACTTCTTGATCTCCTCCTGACTCAAATCAGTGATGGTCCCTTCCTTCCAACTCTTCAATTTCGCCATCAACCCTTCATGACTCTCCTCCTCCTTCATAATAACAGCACTTGGAAACACTTTACTAGGCTGCCGTTTCGCCACCAACCTGGCATGCTCGAGTATAGCTTGCTTCGCCACATCCACCTTCTCATCATAAACCTGAGCCGCTTTCCTCGACAAACTGGACTGAGTGGCGAGCGCATGCTGCCTATTCAATTCCCTTATCTTCTGCTCCTTCGTCAGTTGACTTTCCTCCAACTCTTTAATCTTGGCATAGTCCAGCCCCCTCGACTTCAACAGTTTCTGCCACTCCGTCTCACTATCTTCAACAATCTTATTGGAGTACTCACCTTGCTCATTAATATGAACTTGAGTCCGACTCCCACTCAACCGTTCTGCAAAAATCTTCTCCAAATCCGACCCGTACCGAGTATCCTGATAAGTTTTCAGCTCCAAGTCGTACCACGCTGTTGTTCATGATGATAATGTCGCACGCAACCACCCACGCACAAACATTATGTTAGTAAATTTACAATTCGAGACGAAACATATACGTGATAGACGGCACGGAATTTAGAGAAAAAAAACAAACAAAACAAAGAAAAAAAGGTACTTTACAACAAACCGAGAATTGAAGAGCATATATATTTTTTTTGTCCATCATAATCATAATAATCATAATAGCAAGTTCGCTTACGCCTAGGAGAATTCTTAAGCAACGCCCTGTAGTCATCATGCCTATTCTTGACAACAAGTTGAGTACAAGCGTACGCCTCACCAAGAGAATTCTTAGCGAGAACTTCAACTTTACCGTGGTCATACTGTCTTGTTTTGGGGATGTCAAGGTGCCACATTCCATCGTACGTCAGTTTATATCGGGACCCCTACACCAAAGCGCTAACGTTACTCATTTTTGTATCTACTACGATTTACAAACAAACAAAACACAAGCCAAAAACCCACACAAAATTAAAAACAAAAATTAATTACTCACATTCATAACAGTCCTCCCATTAACAATCCAAAGAACCCTTGGTCTCGGATACCCAGTAACACGACAACAAAATTTAGCCCAATCCCCTTCCCAAACCTCAACAACATCCGGTTTAGTAACAAAGTTGGGAGCCTCCCTAGCCCGTTCACTTTCCTCAAGACTCTTCCTCCTCAACCAGTTGGCCTCCATCTCTCGAATCTTCTCAATACTCTGCATTCCAACAGGCAACTGAGAATCATATATGATACTCGGTTTACCTGTAGTCTTGATTGTAGCCCGAGTCTCATCCTTCCCGTATAAATTCGTAGCAATACAAACATATTCTCCAGAATCTTCAGGATATACCCAGCCAAAGTTCATTGCGACATATCCAAAGTCGTAGATTGGCTCCAGGCGGTTTTCTGAAAACAATAATTTATTTCTCCATTTAAAACATCCTTAAAGATACTGGATTATATATATGATATTTACGTATCTCCGAAAAAATAACTTACTGTGTAACAAAGGTTTCCCATTCCAAAACCACTCAACCTTCATATGAGGATCCCCAACAGGAGCAAGTTGACACTCAAACTTGGTAGACTCCATCTCCTTCAACTCATTCTGACTCTGAATCTGAGTAACAAACCTTGGAGGTTGTTTCTTATCAGGATCATAGATATCCTCAGCAGTCAAATGAATCTCAGAAGTATATTTCTTAATAGCAGCCTCCATTTGAATCAACGTCTCGGAAGTTTTCATTCCTTTTGGCATTTGGTTCTGAAGTATGATCGTTGGTTGGCCTATAATAATTGTACACACATATTTAATCAACAATCCCAAAATTCACATAAAAATAAATATCAAATAATAATCTCTAAACTCACTCTTGCAAATAATAGTGGAGCTAGTCCTATCCTCCCCATGCATATTCCTAGCAACGCACTCATAAACCCCAGCATCCTCCTCATAAGTGTACAGGATATCCAGAGTGACATACCCAAAGTCATAAACAGTATGAAACCTCGACCCCATCTTCAATTCCTTCCCATTATGCAACCAGCTAATAGTCAACGTCGGATCTGTCTTGGGCTCAACAGTACACTCAAGATGCAAAGGCTCACTCTCAACAATCGTAAAGTTACTCAACTTCTTAACAAAAGTAGGTGGCCCAGTAGGCATATGATTATCAACAGGAATAACCTCTTTAACAGCCCCTCTCTCCAACTCATTCAACCTCGTCGCATCAATCCCTTTAGGCAACTGACTCTCCAACACAATATCCCGTTTCCCTTTACAAGTCAATTTCGCCCTAGTCGTAGCAAATCCCCAAGGATTAACAGCCCTACACAAATACTCCCCACTGTCCCTCGCAAAAGTCCAATCCAAATCAAGCGAGATAAACCCAAAGTCATCTGAAGTATGCATTCGAGACCCAAGCACAATAGGCTTCCCATTAAAGTACCACTCAATCCTCATTGTAGGGTCGTTAACAGGCTCCACTCTGCATTCAAAGTGAGCAGGTTGTCCTTCAACCAACTCAACATCTTGAATTTCTGTAATGAATCTTGGAGGGATGTTTTGCTGTTGTTCCACTGGAGGTGATTCACGCTTCCAAAGTGACTCTTCCAGTTTCTGGAGGGATTCCGTTCCAGTTTTGAAGTTTCCTGGGAGTTGAGGACTGGCTACGATATTCGCAGACGTTTGCTTCACAAACATTTTACATTCTGTTGTTGTTGAGCCATGTGCATTGGTCGCCTATCAAATTGATATTATATACTTGATTAGCATTTACAACATTTTCAATCAATCACAAAGACCAATCAAAAAAAAATAATTCATTTACCCGACACACATACTGCCCTTGATCCCTCGTAGTAACTCCAGCAATCTCCAGAATAACAAACCCAAAGTCACTAATAGTTTTCGTCCTACTTCCATGATTAATACCTCTCCCATTATGAAACCATTCAATCTTCATCTTAGGATCATTCGTAGGTTTCAATCTACACTCAAAGTGAGCCAACCCTCCTTCGAATATCTCTACATCCGTGAGGTTAGTAAGTTCTGGAGGTTTCCCTTCATCAACATCAGGACTAACTACTCCCTGAATACCAGCACCAATACCTTCAAGTTGGGCAATCTTATCAAAGTCAAGACCCATTCGGGTTAGTTGACTGTCCAAGATAAGAGATGAGCGTTTTCCAGAGCAGACTAGTTGACAAGTTGTTACTGCTTCTCCGTACTCATTGTATGCTCGGCATTCATAGGTTCCTATTGGGTTTATAAATAGTAATTTTAAGTTAAAGAACATCGAATTAAATTAAAACAATAAAACATACAAAAGAAATAAAAAAACCCAAACACTCACCAGAATCCTCAAGGTACACCGAGCTAATCTCCAGAATAACAAACCCAAAGTCATGAAAGTTCTTAAACCTGGACCCAGCACGTAAAGGCTTCCCATTCCTGAACCATTCCACCCTCAATTTAGGATCATCAGTAGGGGTCAACCTAGCTTCCAAATGAGCATTCTCCCCTTCCCTCAAATTCACATTCTCAAGAGGAACAGTGAACACAGGCGGCCCACTCACCTTATCAGCTTCCCCTTCCTTAACCTTCCCTTTATCCTCCAAACTCTTAATCTTATCAAAAGCCCCAAACATACTTTTGGTTGCAATTTGATAACTGAAGACAACTCTGGTTTCTCTCGTCCGAAAGCTTCTAATTCGAGAATTCGGGCGTATGCGTCTGGGTCAATTGGTTCTGTTGCTACTCCTCTTCGGAGACGGATCAAGTTTAGGATCGCTGATGTGCGATCACTTCCGTGCCTAAAAATTGATTATGATTTTTGTTAGTAAATTCAGTTGTAACGTATTAATAACTTGTTTAATATCAACTTACAGGTTCCTGGCACGGCATTCATATGTTCCTGAAATAAATAAGTCAGAAAATACAAATTAGAACGTTATTTTCACCTTGATAAATTGTACTTACAATATATATTAACCAAAAACAAAGAAAACCAATCCACTATATACCTTCATCAACATCAGTAACCCCACCAATGTCAAGAACAACATAACCAAAGTCATAAACAGTCTTGACATGACTCTTTGGCTGCATCAACTCTCCATTATGATACCATTCAACAACCATATTCGGATCACCAACAGGAATAAGAGTAGCTTCAAAATGAACAGACGATGACTCTGGCACATTCTCGAGATTCTATAAAAAGATTATCCACAAATTATTACCAATCTACCCGTGCTAATATAACGATTAAATAAATAAAATATAAAATACCCACCTTCAATGGAACAGTAAATTTAGGTTTAACAACCCTCTCACTGGCAATCACACACTCGAGCTCAGTACTAATCTCGTCCTTCCCCCAGTTATTAGTAGCTTTACAAGTGTACGTCCCATTATCCTCCAACTTACAATCCAGAATCTCAAGCACAACCATACCAAACGCATACACAGTCCTAACCCGATGACTAGCATCCAATGGTTTCCCATCTTTAAACCACTCAACCTTCATCGTTTCATCTCCAAGTGGAATCAGGTTTGCTTCAAAATGGGCTAAATCTCCTTCTTGGAGGTTTCTCAGGTTCTCGAACTGTTGAATATCAAACAAAGTCATATATTTCAACACATGCATAAATGATTACATTATGATTACACAATTAAAAAACTCACCGGAGTAGTGAACTTGGGTGGAACCCCTTTCAAATCCTTCTCAGGCCCTCTACCTTTCCCTTTCCCAACTAACCCAGCCTCAACCTCTTTAATCTTCTCCAACCCAGCAACCCCTTTAGGATGCTGAGTTCCTCCCTCAACAGCACTTCCCTTATCCTCCACAACGACAGTACAAGAAGTAAAGGCTTCCCCAAACTTGTTATACGCATGAGCAGTATAAACCCCACTATCCAGCTTCTCATGAACATCATCCAGCGTCAACCCAACAAACCCAAAGTCAAAAGTACTCTTAAACCTTGTCCCACTAACAGGCTTCCCGTTCACAAACCACTCAACCTTCAAATCAGGATCACTCTTCGGCTCAACCCTACATTCCAAATTAAGTGGATCATTCTCATTCAACCTAACTTCATTTGGAAGTGGTGGATCAAAGTATGGTTTGATTGGAGGTAAATCTGGTGTTTTCACAGAGGCTCGTCTGGCTTTAGCTTGAAGGGCTGCTTCAGCTTCAGCGACCTTTTCAAGTCCTTCAGCACCCTTTGGATGGATAGTATCGTCAAGCACTCCTTTGCCAGATCGGATAACTTTTAGTGTTCCAGTTGTTTGGGCAGATCCTCTGGCGTTAGTTGCCTTCACAATGTAGATTCCTTCATCTTCACCGTAAGTGCTCGTGAAGTCAAGTTTAACCTGACCAAACTCGCAAGTCGCTTTGGAACGGGTTGCTTGGCGGAACTGTTTTCCGTTCACGAACCATTCTGTTTGAAAATTTTAATTTTGGAGCATTATTTAGTTTCCAAATTAATTACATTACAAATAATTAACTAATTTTTTAAATTAATTACTCACCAATCTTCATCTTCGGGTCTTTACTAGGCTCAACCTGACAAGAGAATGTAGAAGCCAACCCTTCCTCAATCTCAATATTATTAAGATGACTAATGAACATCGGAGGTCCAAAAGCTGGGTCTGGAAGTGTCGCAGGAGACACTGCAGGCTGCTCCAACTCCTGAATCTTCTGGATAGCATCAGGTCGGAAAGACTCTGACTGGATCGTAGGCTTCACTTCTACTTTCACGCTACCAGTTGTAGTCGCTTCACCAAACAGGTTCTTTGCCACACATGTGTAGATTGCTGTGACGTTATTAAGGAATAATACATAGTTAGTTGCAATATTAGGATATTTCTTTACAAATAAAAATGAAATAGCAAAACTCACCTGAATCATCAGCCCTCAACCCATTAATATCAAGGGTAACAAGTCCAAAG
>JAHZNG010004894.1:0-17397 GCA_027744375.1 Orchesellides sinensis
ATGGGATATATGTATTTGATCAGAAATCCGTGACAGTGATGCCCGTAAGTGAAAAAACCATTTCCATATCCCAGCGCTTTCAAAAGTTTGTAGTTGTCACCCGATACACATGTATTTATGTGTTTAATGTGTTCAACTTACTTAGACCATAAGTTACATCCTATTGTTGTTTAACGCAAAACTATTAACTAGTGCCAAGTCGAAATACATATATACCTACAGCATTTCCATTTCATTGTAAACCTTATTCGGATTTTTTCTGATGTTATCTAAATATCATTTTAACTGAACTCAACAACATAAACAGGTTCGACAAGCGTCAGATACAACAACCAACAACACAAATGCTGAAAATAACTCGACGCAGAATTTATGAGCTCTTTCTCATACTTTGAACCCCCGTAATTTCTGCTCACCATGAGAAACTGCGTAGCGAGCGCTTCCCCACATGCATTTTCGGGAATCGATTTTTACTTTTACATCATGTGACAGAACAGAACTATTGTTTTCAAAACTAGCAAAAACTAGCCAGCTATTTTCTAGTTACCTTAAACCAAAACTACAGTAGCTGTTTAACTTTTTGGCCTGCATATAACACCGCTAACAATAGGATAGGGTTAGGAAATGCTTTCTCTAGTACATTTTAAAACGGGCAAATGACACAAACCAAATTTAATGTGTCATTATGTAATTTCTGCAGACTATTTATAAATAACCATAAGTTAGGGAACCCTTCAAACTCAGAATTTTTAACTTTAACTCAGCATGAAGTTATCGTCTGAAGTCATGGCATGTCTTAATGCTGAATTTTGAGCTTTCCCCAATAAATTTTTGACGTTTAAATGCGTAGTTTAAGTAAATGAGACTGTATCGTTCCAAAGAAAATACTTCCGTAGGTATTTTGGATTAGTAGTTAGAATCAAACCTACTAATAGGACTATATACACTGATTGTATTGGAAACTGAATGCATTTGATAATATACATACCCATGTACAGACATATATAATGGATTATCAATGTATTGCATGTGATTCATTTAGCTTTTATACGATTCATCTCCAACTTTTGTAATTTGCGGATTAGAACGATTTGTAACATTCTTCCGAAGGAAAAAATCATGATTAAATGTTAAATCGTCTTCTCTTATAATCACAACTGGATTGGCCGGGGAATATGTTTATTTTAAATTGGCTATCCTTATTGTGACATACTAATGAAAATAATAATATGCAATTACCCTCATCGTATGCAAATTGTTAATTACCTCCATGGATTGTTATGTTCGTTGTCATGTAGATCAACAACGTATAAATGATATGTTTGTTTTTTGTTCATTCGTCGTCAAACGCAGATTCTGGCGTTATGCTGGAATATACTCGAAGGTAATTTCGAAAGGTACAAACGACATTTACAACGTTACATATGTGTCACCCACCAGTCAACAAGATTAGTTTACAATGCTGTGAAACCACTGATTATACATTTTATGGAACAGTGAAATAGTTGGTTACATTATGCCTCCACGTCAGCATCCCAACATGATTGATTTATTTATAAAACAACCGTAACATGACTACAATTCTGACTATTGACGTTAACTTAGAGTACAGAACTGAGGTAGGCATGCACATTTAGTAGAAAAAAGGTACAGCAAGGCTCACAGATTTTCATACCGTTAATTTCATTTTCAGTTGCTATTTTTATTTTCTTGCATGAACTAATTCATTTCCGAACTTCGGAATTTCAGCAATGTATCACAGATCGTCCTTGAAATATTTACATAGGTAGCATACATAATACTACATGTATGAAAAATATTTTTTCTCGTATTTCATCTTTTGTCTTGTTTTCAGAACAAGAAATGTTTTTCAACCTTTTTGCTGAACAAACTACACTCAAACTGTTACGATTTCACAATTTCGCAAACTTTTTATTAATCCTGGAGTTCCTATTGCGTGCATATTTTGTTTGTTGCATTGGATTTCTATGAAATAGTGACTTTATGATATGTAACGGAGCCTCTACTCATAATATATGTGATGCATACGTAATGACTTCATGCGAACTTCTTCAAGGTCAAAATGGTAATATGAAATAAAGACCAAATGGTTGAGTTTTCAAAACCTCGCACAAAATAAAACGGAGATATAAAAATGAATCCGAACGAAGAAAAACAAGGTTTGCACTTCTGGAGATTATAGCGTCTTCCCTCAGGACTGCATGAAACAGTACCGGCTATTAACAACCTTGTCCCTTGTAATTTATAACTGTAAACACTACACAGCTTGTCAAAGGATCTTTAAAAGACTCTCTACGTCAAAATTTCACAATCCCTTCGCGAAAAATTCGCGAATATTGAAAAATACATGTAAAATATGAAAAACTGTACACACACATTATGATATGCAGAAAACTAAGATTTTATGCTAATTTAAGTTATATTTCAAACTCTAAAGTTACATATAATCATATACGACGTCAGTTGTCAGTATCATCTCCCGAAATGTCGCTTGATCAAGAAGAAGGAGTGCTTGAGCTGCTTACTTGCAAGGGTTTCAACATGAAACTTCGCCCTAGTACGTTTTACCTTCAAAAACATATCGTGCATATATCTATGTAAAAAGTTAAAGGAAAGCCTTGAGGAACAGGTATAAGTATCATGATGAACATACATTTAAAGGAATTTTCATGATCCTTCAGTAAAAATGGAAGCATTCATGACTTTGAAAACAACTTACAGACGCTTCAATAGTCTACACACAGCAGATGACAGATGCAACCAAGCGGTTTAAAAGAGTGCCTCCGAAATATCTTTTAAGAAACAACAGAAAAACTTGGCAATTCCGATAACCATCGTATGACAAAGCTTTATTATTATCGACACTCTTTAAACCTAATATATCATATTTGTATCATCATTGTATATAGAATTGCCTGCTTTTGAAACTGTGTTGTATGCACTTGTTTCATTCAGGTTTCAGGAATATTATGCCTACTCGTAATTCATGTTTTTAAGTCTCAGACCGAGATGTCAAACTATTGAAAAACAAACTACAGACCTGAATTTGGCAACTGATGATGAAAACCATTCCAAAAAACTGAAAAACATTCTCCCAACGTACCAAACACGTAAATAATGGCATTTAAAGATAAAATTGTCAGAAAAATCCCAATCGTCAAAGCCACAACACAAGCAGGAAATTGTACAATACATAATGTGCTATATTTTCCCTTTATTGCTGACTTTTTATCGATGGTTGGATTATTTTTATTTTTGGAAAAATGTTTTAAATATGATTAAAAAATTGCGAATCTCTTAGAAGGATTCGCAAAAACATAAAAAGCTGGCCACATGCCGCCTCCAGCTTACAACATGCTCATTTGATTTTGTTAGCAGGATTACTGCCTACAGAAATATTGTAATGCAAGTCTTATGACTTTTGATTCCAATGTCAATAATTTTATGTTCCATGTAACCTGGTCATAAAATGCACTGCATCGTTTTATAAAACCTGACGTGGAAGAATTTTTTAGTTGAGAGGAATAAGGCATTCTCAAGGACATTTTAACTCTTACTGCAATAGAATCTTAAGTCATTAAAACAAATAGTTTCCCCAGTTCCATAGCCTGTCACGATCTGATCTGCTGAAACTGCAACGAAAACCTATAAATGTAGTGGCAAAGCTGCTAATTCTTTTACTTTGCTTGCACAAGCTATAAAATACATATTCACTAATATATCCATAAATTGTAAAATTTGTATCTTAATAGATAAGTATATGATAACTGATGTATAAACTTGAATTCATGCGTAATAAGCTCAAGGCAAGGAATTTGTTTATCTATTCTATTCACAGTAATTTGATATGATTTGAAAGGGTCGTTCCAGTCACAGCCAGTTTTGCAGTAATCCAACAAACATTATTAGAGCCTTATTTCATATTTCAGGATTAGACATTTCATTTGAATTTTCTTCAGACTTCTTTAAGTTTCTCCTCGTAAATGTCGTAAACAGAGTTTAATTTAAAGTTGGTTCATCTACTACATGAATATAAAACATGTTAGATTCTGTTTAAAGTTCCAACCAACGCTGTCTTTTTTGCATGAATGCAACGCAACAGTTTTTCTAGTGTACAAGGAGATATTCCCAAGTATGTGGTAGAGCAACAGTTCCAACGAACCATGTGCCAACCAACTGTGGTATATTGGCCATAATGAATGAAATCGTGGGATATGAAATCCATATTGGATTATGCGAAATATGTACGTATTACTTTTTATGAATATCAGAACTCAAGACTAAGAGCGTATTACTTCCATTTTCACAAACTACAAATAAAAAAAATTTTCTGGTAGGAAAATGGAAATCCTCTATAAGTTTTTTGTTTGTTTAAGTATAACATTATAAGTTTTCCTAACAAGTACATGTACCAAACGTCGCTATTTTTTCTATATTCAGCGTAAGCATTTTCATACCAACAACACATTGCCGTCATCGTAGGCGTCTCACAATTATAAAAAAAATAACATTTCGCTTATGAAATAAATGAGCTAATGAGAAAATATTTCCCTTAGTAGTGGCTAGCAAATTCAAAAACACAATGAGGAATCTCTGAATTCATCGCTAAACAAATGCTTGATGACTATAAAACATGAAAAGCTTCGGTAAATTTTATAAATTAATGCATAAAAAGTACGGCTTACATCTTCGAGGTCCAAAAGGGCTTTGAAACACAGTTTCTCGCCCAATAATATTCCTTTCGACCATCTCCATCATACCACGTATGTTTTTCTGAGTGCCTTTTGAGCGGAACTTCTTGCCTCCTCGAACGCTAGAATTTGATTCCCCGTCTACTCCTCCACACTCTGAAGATGACGAGGGTGTATCAGGTAACTGGTAAAATTTTCTGGGTCCTGCAGGTTTCATTGTTGACGTGGCATATGTAACAGAGGTATACTGATTTGTAGCACAACGAGGTGCGATCATTCTCTTGCAAGGCTCAACTCGCCCTGCAGATTTGAGAAGGGAGCTGGTCAAACGCTTCAGTCTGTCACTTTTATTCGAACTAATGTGGTAAGTGGTGAAGAGTTTTTATTATTCTCCGTGAAGACTTTACTGTGGCAGAAGTATTCCAGATCCCACACGGCACCTACAAAAGTCAAAAAGAAATTTCCTCTTTACAACAACAACATCAGACTTTTTGTGTAATCTAATGAGAAGCTGATAAACACGAGAGAAGTTTATGTGGTATGCATGTATGGGAAAACATCACAATGCTTCCCAGTAACCCTTTTGTTTGATGTTATTATTTAATCAACGTAATACAATAAAAGCAGGTTGTTACAGTATGGTATTATGGTATGTATATTTATAAGGTATTGTATTATGAGATGTCTTGTATGTTGTGATTGTGATACAGAAGCAAGTTTGCTGTTGAACAAAGGAAAACTACGGGAATGACGTAAACAGAAAGTTGACAAGAAGTATTGCAGTAAAACTTCTCACTTCTAAAACTTGATAGAAACTCCATTTAACTAAATAAAAAAGTAAAAATACTTGTAACTTTCAATTAGAAGAGCAATTAATTCTGGTTTGGAATCTTCATTCTGAATTTTACATACCTGCCTGAATAAGTGACGATCGGGATTTACATGTCATTCATATACATAAGTATGCCACAAGAGAAGACGTTCCCTTTTAGATTTTGTAAATGAATTCAATACTTTGTACTACAAACTCACTTTCACTGTTGCTGAGATTATTTACATAAACTACATTATTTATGTCTGATCAATCGTGACATAAATGACATATTGTCCATGAAACCCCTGCTTGCCTAATTGATTCAATATAACAAAAATAAAAAACCGATTCATTATTACTCAATATCAAATCTTTATTTTCCCAATACTTATTCACATACCAATCAACATTCACAGGAAAGGTTAGGTCGCATTCAGATTCTGATGGCTGAAGTAAAAAGTGTTTTCCTGGATAGCAGTTTATTATCACTTAGCATGTAAACAGGAATTAAAATTGCATTCTGGATTTTGTATTTCATGCCACCTACACAAAAACACTACCAGTCAATAATTATAAAAGACGACATTAACTTGAAAACAACTTAAAACAACACAAATTGCATACATGGAATTCTCTTGAATACTACGACATGTCGTCAACTCAACGTGCTTATGGAGAAATGCGAGAGAGAAAAGAAAAACAAGGTTGATAAAACTGTTTCTTATTATACAATTCTATTCATTAGACGGGTCATTAAGAAAGTCGTGCCTGAACGCCACACTCAGTTAAGCCTCGTTGACTAAATTATGAAATCTGTCACATCATTTCACAAAACAACTCACAGTCACTCACACACACTTGAAATTGCACTGAGCTTTTTATGTAGAGCAAGCCTCCACCGTTTTCCGTGACAAAGTGCAAAGATGCTTTTTAAAGACAACTTGGTTCGTCTTTGTGCATATAACAAAATTTAGGTATGCTAGTAATGCCCCGAAGAAAAGGACAAGAAGAGTGAGCAATAAAAATGAGCACACACAAAATCACCACAACCAGCCACACACATCCTTAGTGCACAAATTGTACAATCCTTTCTTCTGCCATCATCAACACAACATTTCTGCACATCCAAACATTACTCTTTCGCTTTCTTTGTTGATCTGCCTGCCTTGCGTTTTTTGGTCTGTAAAAAGTTGTGAAGAGCATGAGCGTTTGGATAAGTCTTTTTTCACTCGTTAATGTTGATATACTTTATCAGATCTGGCAAAACATGAACGAGGAGACAGTAGCGCTTGAAATGTTTGTAGTGTGAAGCGTGTGTAGTAATTATACGTGATATGATTATATGGTCGATATATTTAGCAAAGTTAGCAAGAAGAGTTGACTGGCCAACTATTTTGGCGAGAAAAACATTTTAAAACCGCGTTAAAAAATCACACCTTGCTTACCAATAGTATGGAATTAGGTATACAAAATGTGCTGTAGAGATGGAGGCATAATTTTGCATGCATGAATATTATATAAATATCATCATTTATATGCCTAATTTTAAACGGATACGTATGGATTCATCCCAGATAAGGTTTCCTAGCTGCACTCACAAAAGTGCTTGTGGTTAGTTATAGGAACAACTGAATTTTTTTCTCGCTTCTCTTCACCTTATCTTTTACTACATTTCATTACATGAAACCATACATACATATATGAGGTTGATGAAGCGCAGGCAGTGATTCCGCCTTTTCTGTGTTACTTGGGCAAATACATTCTTGAAGCATATGATGATGACATAAACAGAACACACTCAGCTAAAAATTGTCAGCAGTCTCACTCTGAATCAAGTTTGCACACCGTCTTATCGTCTTGAGTCTTATTCATATAGCGTTGCTTTCATACCCCCTTGACTTGTGTGATGAACCATGGTCCATGCGTTTTAGCCCATAGTTTAAGAGTTTTATGTGACGGATGTCTATAATCTTAACACGATAGGTTAAAAGGGTTCTTGGGGTGTAAAGCGATTCATAAAAAACTAATAAATAAATGTTTTATGAGTGACAAATGAATATCTCAAATGGGTACATATAAAATGACATAATAACATATCGTTAACCAGTTCCACCGCTTAATTGCCCAATTAATGTCTTGATGATTATTCTTAGCTGATCATAATGTTATGCCAAGATATTTTATTGGATCACATGCTCTACGCGTGAATCTAGAGGTGTAGAAGTTTTTAGAAACTCATATATACTTATTTTGGTTTGCGAAAGTTTAAAGACATGAAACAACCAACTTTCGGAATGGTCTTTTTCAATCGACCCAGCCTTGTCTTGCAGAATTCCGTAAAAAGTATTTCTACAAACTTAAGACGTACATATGAAGCGATTTACTTTCTTAAAATAATTTCGATTTCCATGCTCAGTAATGCTACATGATTTTCATATGATTATGAACAGCAGCCGCACACATTCCCCAACAGAACTACTGCTTTTAAAATCCCAAAGATCATTAACTTTATGAGATGCTAGACTTTTGTACGTTCTTCGCAATACGGTAAATTGCGAACTCTAGAACATATGAATGAGTACGCAAACTGGATATGATTATGTGGGAATGTGCATAAGCAAAACAGATGGTTTGGAAAGCGCATGCAAATTGCAAAAACCTTCAATATTATGAGATTCTGTACGCGTGCCAATGTAGTCATCCCATTCACTTTAGAAACTAAAACATCACTGAACATTCAGAGAGCAAAACAACAATGAAAACCTTAACAGAAATAGCATGAACCTACTACAATTCAATGCAATCCAATTGTTATAAAAACTGTGTTTAATCATATGAAAGTTGTTACTTATTTATACCCGACTAATATTTGTTAAGATAACAGGATATCTATTATGGAAAAGAGATTTCATGGTTTTCCGAGCATTTTCTGCATCAATACAATACTTAATACCTACTCGTACGATGTTCTAACCTATAACTTCAAAACAAGGGAGCATTTGATGTTTACTTAACTAGAAATACAACATGAATAATAAAATTTGAATACTATCCAATCAACTGTATAAAAATCCCGTATATTAACATGATGTAATGGTCTTTAATGAAAGAGTACTTTACACTCATACATACTAGTTATTCCAATTAGCAACTCTATAGATTTATTTGTTGACTTAATGCGCACAAATTAGCACCAACACACGAGGACAACTAACTTATGTGACGTTATAATGTTATTTTTCCCAATTCAATTTCACGCTTTTCTACGTGATGTCAATTAATTTGAAGGCAACTTTGTTTTTTATTTACGAATGTTATTAGGAAATACATATGCATACATAACTCGTTAAAATGCATACTTGTCTGTTCTGTGTACTTCTGTCAGTGCGTATTAGGAAACGGAAGCTTAGTTCTTATAAACATTTTTTAAACAGTGGATTTTTCAGGCTTTTAAAGGTCAAGTTAAAGGATTGACCGACTTTATCGTAACATTTCTGCCTGCCAAGCCATTAAGGTAGTTGCCCAGATTTTAAATACGTGCTAATTTCATATGAATTATAAGTTCCAAGCCTAAATATGCATGACGAGTCAGGAGTTTGGACAGCATATATATTTTCAATCATTCGAAAAGAGCCCATCTAATCGTTTGTTTGACGAAACTGGTGACTTTCAAAAGGATTCTAAACTAATTACAACTCGAGTTTATGTAACGATTTGTTTATGGCATACGGTATACGTTACTATTATTGTAAACTACAACTACACCACCTCTTCAAACTACTTCAGTAAAAAAAAAGCTTTCATGAGTAGTGGATTTATAATCTTGAAAGCTGCTTTAAAAATTTTTTCGCATACCTTCTTATCAATAGAACCAGTCGGCAGTCATACAAGCTAACTTTTTGGACAGGGATTAGTACACACGTGGAAGTAGCGAAATAGTGTCAAGAAAATAAACGCATGAAGCTCATGGGCAGAGCTAAACATATACATGTGCGCAATTATATAGCTTATTCCGACAAAATTCTTTATTTCTCTTGTATAGTTCGCCAGACAGACCTTCTGTGTATAATCTACATGCTACAGTACAGTGATGACAAAGGCATATTATTATAAGCATAAAAACAAAGTTGTTTGCAAAATACGGTTCGAAAATATTCGTTTCCGTTTCCAATCACTTTGACAATAATAGTTGTGATCAGACTGTTTACAAGCTTGAGTGAAATTTACGACAACTACGCGTACACATCGGATGATGCACATATGCTTCATTTCATGATAATAAGGTGATGATAACTTCAAAGCAAGTAGCTATTAGCAGTAAATAACGTAAATACGTAAAATCCTGATGAGTCTGATGATTGAGACTGTGCGGGATGTGTGATGTTTAAGAGACAACAGGATATTTGGAGCAACAGTATGTATAAGATCCTTTTTTATGTTCTCACAGTATATATTTGCTAGCAAAAGCGGAAAGATAACCTTCAGTCTTTAAAAAGTTCATATTACTAACATAGATGATAAGATGTCACATAATTGCCTCATGTTACTATGCAATTATACCTCTCCATGGTGCCTTATCCAACAAAATTGGTATAGATGGTTTAACTTGAGAAAAGATGAAATGCCCAAGTGATGGCTACCATATGTCGATGTTTAGAACTGGATCTGCATGTAGGTATGTACGTATATGTATATAGTATTTCATTACCTAAAAACGTATAAATGTTGTTTTCTTAATTTCAGCAAAATTATTACAGCAATGTGTATGCACATGTACTCTGTTTTTGTGGTCTCACAGTCTCAGATTATCTTTTAAGCTCATTAGTATGACGTACAAACTATATTGCACATACTCCCATAGTGTTGGAAATTTAAATATTTTAGGAGGACAGTGATGGGAATATACGACTCATATTTACACAATTACAAACATGTGAAATTTAAAAAATGTCAGAATATGTGCATGTAATGTACACAATTTATCCAGTTAGGTACATATAGATGTACGACAATGAACGATAAAAAGTTGCATGTCCTCATTTACTTGGTAAGTATTCAGATAAGGAATAAAATAAAAGATTTTAGGTTCAGACCAATAATAAATGAAGCATTTTGCAGGGTTGCTACTGTAGTAGATTTGCTACAAGTTAGCAGGGTTGTTTTCAGAAATATATTTAAATTTTCTTCGTACACTTCCATCAATTGTTTCAACATAACTTGAATATGATACTAGCTGATAAGTTAGGGGCTTAGCATTTAATACTTTTGCAAATAAAAAGGCTGTAAACTTAAAACCAAATAATTTTTATGGAAGTTTTAATGAGCTCAAAAACACTTGTTAGTGTACTAGAGAGACTAATGAACGTGACTTGATTAGTTCAAAAAAGATTTTCGCAGAACGAAGATGTAAAGTAGTGAATTTAAGTTACTATTTTACGTTTGTTGTGCGTTGTATAAACAAGATGGCATTCTGTCTGCTTTCTCAAGTCTTTGAGAGTATTGGAACGCCAAATTTCATACAATGTATACGGAGCAATGAATTAGTTCCAACTGTGTAGTTAAATGTTTTAATGAAGCGCTGTAGTTATACTAGGAATTCATAACAGGAAACTTTAGTCTAAATTCTGAAATTTTATAAAACGAAACTTTTATCAAAAACATTATTTAACCCTTTTTAACCGCCACATGGCTTAAAGCAGTATGTACTTTTAAAAACATATTTTTATGTGTGGCAGATTAATAAGATTATGGTTCTTGTAAAACTATGTTTTCGATATCTCGAATAAACTGCATATGTATAATACTAGCAGAGGACCTCAAACATTATCTCTAGTATGGATGAAGTATCTCCTCTACTTCTGATAGTGTCCCAATCCCGATGTTTTATGAAATAGTATGTATGGCATAAAATTTTTGGAAACAATTTATATTCAGTAATTATATTTAAGAACTGTACTGGATTTCACGAAGGAAAAGCTAATATATTATACACTATGTAAATAAACAAGGTGATCGTGACTGAAAAATGGTTTTAGTTAAAACAAGGAAAAAACACCAAAACCTGATGATGACTAAAGGTTTGCATATGTAAAGTTATATACTTAACCTGAAAGTATGCTCCTATCAGTTTAATAGAGTTCACATACTTATGTACCAATTTATGTATGCATATAAACACTAAACAGTTTGTACAGCTTCAAAAACTGATAAGCAATCACCTTACTTCACTCCAACTCATGTTGATTTCAGGTCTGACATCTACATTATGCGTACTTGTAGCACGTTTCTTCGGCATGTTTCAGTAAATGTGTCCTCACTGAAAAAAGTTAGTTGAAGTCAGGTGAGAAGTCCGTATTATGCAAATATTATTATGAGTATCAGCACAAAATAAATGTAAGCAAAACATCGGATGGCTGCATACGATTACCCTTATAAATATTCGGTTTACGTTAATTTACTACTAACAAACCTAAATTGTAAGCTATACTTGTACATTATCTGCACCCGTACATGCGTTAGGTTCATAATATTATGAACAAAGTTATTATTTTGCTCAAGTCTGAAGCTGAACTCATAACAATTCAAAACAGTTGAGTCGTTACATTACGTTACCTTTTTTATTAAACAAGCACAGATCACAGTAATTAATTAATTAGACAACTGCCAACTGCTATCAACTGCCTAAGATTTTCATTAAAAAAATTACTCAACTGGCTTTTCGGAACAGGATGCAACACCCACTTATTAGGATATATCAGTGATGTGATTCCTAATCTATGTATGTACTTTTGAGGTGTGTTTGTAAGAAGACACACATAATCCGCAAAGTTACGTGTACATTTGTATGCAGATGTTGATCTGACGGGAATTTCGACTAGTCTGCAAGAAAGCTAACAAGTATGAAGCAAAGACAACAAAAAGTTGTGAAGTCACATAACTTCTAAACTCAACAGATTAAATGTTGCACTGCACTTCTGAGCTACATTAAATCTCGTGTTGTGTAAACCAGGAATGCGCTTCCAACAGGATAAAAAGTAAAAGCCGAAATTATGAAACAGTATAACTCTTGTACCATGCATTCTTTAAAGCATTTAAAACATTTCTAAGGCAAGATTCGCAGCACGTTATTGTCTGATGCATTCTCATTGAAGAAACTAAAGCATATATTGTTAATGCAGCCAAAATTACATTTAGCATAAGTGTTCACAGTTCACTGCACTATTCATGAGCTGACGACGACAGTGCAACGCGAGGGCAATTCACAATGACAGTGTACAAACAAATGCTTTAATGGACTGAAAAAGGGGTGTGAATGCACGGAGAGATGAAATTTTACAATTGTATACTTGCAGTTGGGTCATTCTTGGATTAGGTATACATAACAAATTCGTGATGTTTGAAAACCGAATGCTGAACTCACTCAATAAAGTGGAGGATAAAAATTTGCACTTTTATTTGAATGTATTCCTCACATATTACAAGCTTTGCTAATATTAGCACTGGCTTGACTTTTACCAACAATGATAATAAAAATAATTTTAAACATAAGATCGTCCCATCTATTCCACTGACATTACACAAGCAACAAATCCACCTCTACTTCTTAGGATATGCTAAACAGACGCCAGAAGAATCTAACACACAGAGTAACAAAAAATACCAATATACCATGTGGAATTCACGGTGGGAGCAAATATTGAATTCTGCCTGTTCATACAAAAGACGATAAGTATTGTGTTCTTTTTATAGATAGGGAAAGCAAAGTTGTAAATATTTATACGTTTCTTTTCTTTACTTCCTCCTCTTGTTCTAAACGAAAGGGTTGAGCAGCTAGCTACTACAGGGAATGAAGCATATAGACTTCATGATTTTCAATAATTTTCACGATGCTTCACGTTAGTATAATGACAGACGGATATCAATATAAAGTAGTCAAAATACTGATGTCTCCCAAAAGAACGTTTCAAGGTATTTCACTTTGTAATACAGGATTAACATGTGGAAAATTACTACCAAGTTCTAGAAGGTCAGTCTTTTGAGTGTAGTGGCGTATAGTCTAGCTTTATTGTAACGAGTATTTACGTATCTTATGAATACTAAATAAACGAGCAATCAGGCATTGCATAAATGCTTACATCCACTTTGTCAATTACAGATTGTACCTTTAGGTTGCATGTCATGCATTGCAATAAAACCTTCATGATTTTTCTTAATACGAAATCATACATCATCTTGAATCAGAAAGAATCATATTCATAATATTTCATAATGAATTCTATTTGGTACGTGCACTGTGACACGACTCACGACATGATGTAGTATTTAAGTACTCTAAAAACTTCGTCTTTTATTTTATCTCAGTCTTATTGTATAACGCAATATTTCATGTCAGATTAATTGTATAATATAGTAATAAATAAATTGAATAGTCTAGTATATTCTAAGAGTGGTTGGAGCATGCAATCAATTCGTGTAAGATTATTGTTAACCTAAGGAAGAGGTTAGACTGGAATGAATACGGTGATAGATAGATGTTGTTTACATTATATGTTGTTAATATATTCTACCCAGTGATGACGTGACATGAAACTCATTATTAAAGATGTTAATTTTATAAGCCTTCTGCGAAATATAAAAAAACTATGTATTTTATATTCCTAACAGATTAAGAAAACCAAGAAGAGAAATAGATAGGAACAATTATTTCCTTTAATTTGTAAAACAAGTTGCGCCTGTAAAGGTATATGAAATGCAGTTACTTTCCCAGGAGAAATAACAATGTAGTTGGCAATATTAAAATTACTTCAAACCCTTGCGATGAATTCTGAGTTTCGAGTAACCCTTTTACTTGTCATACTTTGATAACTCACTTCGTCAAAAGAAACCCTTTTTTCAAGGGCTCCTTTTGTGTACAATTACGTATGCAGGTACATGACCAGAAAAACTAGAAGCCATAGTATGATAACAATGCAATTTTACGGTATGTACCTGTTTGTATTTGCAGGATAGTTTAGTGCTTTAGAGTAGTCGATTGTACTTGTTTCTGACAAAGCATCTCTTATCATTATTACTTTACTCAAAAAAAACTAGTGCCACTACATTTGTAAAGGAAGTTTAGAGTTGAAGGTTACTCAATACATTCTTGTCATAAAGTAATTCATACATAGTTTTGTCAAGGTAAACTAAAAGTTTGTATTTATATGTAAAAGTTGTAGAGATCATATCTCTAAAAATACTCCTTGTATATTTTCTTTCCATACAAACGTCTGCTGAAGAAACGTTAGGAGATGAGCTATGTAGTCAACCAGGGGCATCTTGATACGCTTAAAAAATCGAAGTTATACTCCAAAGTATTGTGCTTTCTTGAAAGCGAAAGTATGTTTAAAACACAATTGTTACAGGTGGCTAAGTAGGCGTATGTATTATGCCCGTATTCGTGTTTAAACTATGCATGTCTTGTTCCCATCATTGATTACACGTCTCGTGCATGAGAACTGGTTATTCGGCATCATTACTAAAATCACCTTTCCTTTACGTGTCTTTCTAAACTGGTAAGGCATACTACGATTACTTGATAATTCGCTTAATTCAACTAACCGAACGAATAGCCAACAACAGAGAATGCTGATGTTCCTTTTTCCGGTGAAAGCAATCCTACATATAATTTAACTAGTAGTTCCACATAATAGCTACCTACATAATGTTCAACTCGTGCAGTTCCACAAGCAAATCTGGTTTTCGGAGAAGGCAAATCACACAAACTAACAATTGTGAAACAACTATACAATCAGCAGAAAGACTAGATCTGCATTTCATTGCTGGTTATGTGGTCTCCAGGAAGATGCAGATGAGCTTATTTACGTAGACTACATAATATGCCAATGTTTTTCATTTGTCAAACAAATTGCTCACCGAGATTTTTCAGTCTGCTGGAGACGCTCCTTTTATTATGTCAAGCATTTTGATTGTTGTGTCTATTTGGCTTTAGCCTCGATTCTGTCTGATATCCTCCATCTGCTTATCTTTACGAATTGTTCGAGAGGAATGACAGGAGACAGGATACAGTAGCGAGACATTCTAAGAAAGAAAATCTATTTAAACAACCCACTTTTTTCTCCTTCTGGAAGGATACTTTGGGAAAGGAAGTTTAGCCCATACTCACAAGCCAAACAAGTCAATTACGGGCATGCATCTCCCTCCTGCAGCACTATAATAGAGCCTGGCCTGAGTCTAAAAAGGATGAACCAGCATAGGAAAATCAGCAAGTGGCAAGGAAAAAACGCCATACTACGCAGCTAGGGCTAGAAGAAATGTACTGGAGACCAGCGTCTCGGTTACATCATGGTGTACAAACTTGGTAAATACAGGAGACTTACATACTTCGTCTGCTGCAGTTATCCTTTTTTATAAACTTGTGTAAAGTACATTACACTCAGATACTGTGGGCTTCCAATGATGACGCGAAGATGAGTCTATATGGACCACATGTCCTTGTTGTTGGAATCATTCAAACTAATGTGCTGAAGAAAAACAGAATTCATGTTACTATGTATGTGTGTATGGACTATAAAATGTTACATCTTGCTTGCCCTTGACAAAAATCAATATAACATTCCAGCTTATCTTTATTTTTCTACAGTTCCTTCGCAAAAGAGACATGACTCAACCAGCACTACCTAACCTTCTTTGTTACATGCATATTTAATGACACGTATTCGTCTTAAAGAGCAACATATAACTTTTCTGTATCTGATGACACGTAGACATGATACATAACAACTAACTGCGAGGCACATGAACATCAAAGTAATGAAATGCAACTGCAAAATCCGTTGAGATCAATTAAGATCCAAAAGTAATTGCGAACATTATGAAGCCCTACTAGACGAAATGGAGCTACCCCAAGACAAATACAAAACGATATGATATATGTAATTCCTGACGCAAATATATATACATATAACAAGCTCCTCTAACGCTGTTATTTTGCCGGCCAACATCACATTGCAGTTAATTTTTCGATGATCTCACATGACGTCAATGAGAATTGATAATTTTCAAGAAAATACCTAAACACATCCTTTCACATGTCAAGTCAGCAAAAATGTAACAAGATATATATATACCTTCTTATTAAAGTTAAGTAGCCACCTTATTAACGCAATTGTAAGTTCAGTGGTATCTGCTGCTATCAAGTCACCTTGGGGTACCTTCGAGGTACCATTTTAGTATTTTATATGTCGCTAAGTAAGGAATATGAAGATGGTACAATTTATTGATAACATCAGAGAATATCTGTAGATACACGTAGGTATCTGCAATGTGAAGGGGACTGAAATAAAGGTCTACTATTTTTTCAATCATGACACTCTCATTAGATGCATACACAGGGAAATCTATACATGACACATAACGAAAAATCTTTACATGAAAAACATATATTGGCAATGTTGCTGGAATGCAATTGACTGTTAGGGGAGTCTGAGTGAAGACTATTAAGTCATTTGGCAAAGAAGAAGACCCAATAAAGTTCTTCATTTAAGAAAATTATGATAATGTACAGAATAAATGCTTTATGGTTAAAAAGGTTAATGGGAAGGTAAAGCGAGAAGTTTAATTGTTCAACATTTTTATCAAGAACTAATTTAACATGATAGCAAGTAATAAAACGATATGACACAAACTTACCTTCCTCAAATGCACAAATTCCAAGCTTCCTTTCCGTAACCACTTTAACTCGTAACAGGTCGACCTTCGAAACACTATCCAGTGTTTATTCAGAGAAATCTAAAAAAAAATACATAGACGTTAAATATTATTCATACCGTGATCCGTAACAAACAAGATGAATACAAAGTAGCATGTATCGGG
>JAHZNG010004895.1:0-11037 GCA_027744375.1 Orchesellides sinensis
CATTCATAAAACAAATCAGACCTCAGTCAGTCACGAGAAAAATATTTGGCGTCCATTTTGTATTTTAAAACTGTTCCAAAATCCCGAATAGCTTAACCATTGGAGATAGGGGAACGACATACCTGATAGACCGTGTGCTACTATGACACTAGACTTGTCTTAAATTGCCTTGCATGAAACAAATGAAATTCGTTAAGGATGTGCTTTTGGGAGGCTAGTATGAAAGTAACTAGGTAAGGTAAGGTAAACATGGTCCAATGGTCCTAGTCCATAGCATTGTCAGTCGTTAATTATACATACGGAGTGGCATACTTTAGTATAAAATGAGTTTTGTCTACTAAAACAAACAATCAAATTATATGTTTTCTTTGATACCAGATCGCACACAGAATCCCATATGTAATTTCACGGGTCCTCTGTGATCTATACATTCTATAGATTTTAAAACAGTACAAAAATTCAATGCAAAGCTTACTGGTGAAGGAAACTCACAAATAATGGTAGCATTATATCTAGTAACAATATCAATCCCACCCAGTACATGTTTTAGTTTTTGCTGTACATATCTATAGCATTATTGTACATATGAAAGAAACACAAAATAACAAGTCTGTGTTTCCGATCCCAAGAACAATTCCGTTTTTATGTAACAGCCTCTGCCTGTAGTCGTTGTAATTTTTAATCTCGTGAAAATCCATGATTAAGCGCATGCTGAAGTTAAACAAATGTTTATAATGAGCAGAGAAAAGATGTTTATAGATGGGAGCATATAACACAAAAGACTGATGTTTCAAAATTATTGTAAACATTCGTTTCAAGTATAGATGCAATCTAAGAAAGAGGTTGCTGGTTGCTTGCTTCCAGTGAAATAAGAACAAGAAAGAAGTTTCAATTGGATAAAATTATAGTTTCCTACGAAAAAGATATACTTGAAGGTAGTAGGCACAGCTTAGCTTACAAAGTGTTGTTGAATTTTGAAAAAAGAAGTTGACTCATTGTTATTGGTGCTGCTTGAAGATACACCTATATATATTTATGTTTAGTCTACTAATCGTAAGAAAAAACTCGAAAGAAAAGAAATTAAGTGTAGGCGAATAGGATTATTTGGCTTTTGCTGTAATATAAGAAAAGTTTAGTATTAGATACATATACGAAGGTAAGTCTCCCCATATAGATCTCAGTATCCCCGAAAAATTTATATATAAATCCCATAGTAGTATATGTAAATTGTAGATGTACTCTAGATTGCACAAATTATCGAACATGAGTTATATAAGATTCTTCTAAGCATAATAAAGCATTTCAATTTGTTAATGTACATTCTACGTGCGTCTGGTTATCATGACGTAATATCTTTTGTTCAGAGCTATTTTATTATCTTCATTGTCTAAGACTTTTTAATGACTAAAACTTTCATTTGTAGCATCTTTCACTCTTGGCTTTAAGATCTGTATTGAGCTTTTTTTACTTAAAACTTTTCATAATATGTATATCCACGTTCTTTATATTTTGGAGCATGATACGTACAATTCATCACTAAAGTCTAACATTTTTGATCTTCAATTTTGTAAATAATTTTTGTGTTTTCTGTACCAAATGACGCCACATTACCTGGTCATACGATAAGACCTGATTTTTGGAGCAACCATAATTTTTAACTTTTTTCTAGGTCACTGTTTGTGTACAAAGAGTTTTCAACATCCGTCATTGGAGGGTAGTAAGTTGTCTCAATGCATGCCTAACAAGATTTTGTAGTGACGTAGTTGTTTTTGGTTATAATAATAAATGTGTGATTCTGTGGGAAGTTAAAGTTTTCCTGGAGAAAACTCAATTTTTAAGGCTGTTGCTGAAAAGAGATAATAAAATGAGAAGTCTACGTGCGCAGTAACAACATTGATTTTTGTATCCCATCTAAATCCGTATTGCATTTTCGAGGACGGGTCGAAAGATGGAATGATTTTGGTGTATGACGTTTTTAAAATATATGCGGAAGTAAACCGTACTATTTTTCTACTAAATCCACTTGGACTGGACAGTTTGCACTATTTCAAATTAACCAAGCACCAGGTCAGTTTTGTTTTTACGTCTGATGTTTGTCTTTTGAAACCATAAGAGAGACAAAAGTCTTTTACTCGTCGTTCCCTTTTTGTAGACTTGTTGGTACAGCGCTTAATGGTGTACATATAATGTATATGTATGAGTAGTGTAGTAGTGGTTATTACTAATATTATTAATTTATTAATATATTTTATAACCGAACTTTGAACGTATTTTATTTCCTTTTGATCGTGATGATGTATTATTTTTGCAGTCACTTGTCATTTTATTGAATTTTTTAAAATAGTATATGGTAATGTGTATAGTAATTAACTTATACAAGGTTTTAATTCTTCTGAGAAGCAATGTTTTTATATGAAGACATCGCATTACAAATTTTGATTGTATTGTAGTTTGATTAATGCATGCAGTTGTTTTGCTTTTTGGTTTTTTAGAAATGTTATCTGATAAAATTATGTTGTATCAGAGTAAAGGTTATGTGTACTCTTTGCTTGATAAAATTTATTATACAAAACAGCATTATATAACATGCGCAGTTTCGCTTTTTACTTACCAATCACTTCATTCATAGAGAGCATGCCATAAAGCCAAATAAAATTTACAGGCAAATACTATCAAGATTAAACAACTAATGTCCAGAATTTATGAAACGATTAACATTCTAATTTTACTATCATCAACCGACTCACCTATTTTAAAATTAAACAAGACTGATTGATACACTGCAAACTTTTGAAGGCTTTACAAAATCTCTCAAAGGGTGATATTCTATAAATCGTTATTACATACTATGAAAGTGCACAATGCTGCTGGTTGTTTCGATTTTCCTTGACATATTTATAATGATAGGTTTAGGCTAAGGGTGAGTTTCAATACACACAACACATTTGGGGGAAAGAAACTGTACGTGTCAGTTATTGCTGTGACTTGTATCAGTAGAGCATAATCCTATATAATTAGTACATAGTACAATAGTTAGTGTAATCTACTTATATCAAAAGTTTATTGTTGGCTTTTACTTTTGTAATCATTATTAGCAATATCCCATACGTAGAATTTCTTATAGCGTGTTTCAATGTTTAGGTTGGGTTCTAGTAGTGTCTATCTTACTTTAAGTGTGTATTAACCATAGTAAAGCATATATAGGCTCAAAGAATAGAGTAGATAATGTTACATTATTAGCTCGCTTGTTGAATAAAAGTTACTGACGGACTGTCCTCTGTAACATCATTATTATAATTTTTGTTTATATGCAGGAGAATGTCAACAAATGCTGTGGAGAAAGATACCGGAAGAGACAGCGCAGGGAAAGAGAACTACTCGTTGGTGCTCCTAGTATATCCCACTCCTCTCATTCAAGGTCACAAGGAATCGTACTTACTGAAATTACACCCATGGCTCTTTGCCACAATGCAACACATGTAAAATTCCATCAGAATGGATCCACTCCCGTTCACACCAACGTGAAGCTAGAAACAGAATTTCAAGGATCTGATGTCTGATTTGGTGCTATTATTTTGGAGAAGTAATTCCTAATTCATTTTGTAGACCAAAAGTTATTCTAACACACTAATCTCATAAACCACATTGCTAAATCCGTGAACAATCTAGTTAAAATTTGTAAAATTAGTAAGAGTTAAAAATGAACATGTAATATAAAGTTATGCTCGTCGTAATCATCAAAGTAATAGTTTAGAGTTTGGCGTGGTATCTTACTACTACCTTAGTCTTCTTTCAGATTGTGATTGAACTTATTGTTAATGTTGTAAAAAGTTTTGCACTCCTCCGCACTTTACCAGGATCGGAGAATGTTGTAATGAACAACGTAAAATAACGGGGCCATAATTAGTATGTGTAAGGTCACTGAGTTTAAAACACAGGACTTATATATTATCTAGAACTTCAATAGCTGATTTTTGTACAGTATTTTTAAAAATTGTATGTATTACTATTTGCTTTTCTGTTTTAATCGTCATCCATATAACATAAGGTAAGGACTGTAAGTGGCGATAGGGTAATTTTGTTCGTCCGTTGTAGATTATTTTGATGCGAATGTATTCTTGTTTATTATTACAAAGCTTCTACTTTAAGCAAATGATTTTTGATGTAGTATTAATAAGCATCTTTATAGTGAATTTTTAGCTTTTACGTCATTACAATAACACTTCATATTCACGATGTATCTAAAAGATGAGTTGTTTGGAAAAAATGCAATGCTCGATGAAAATGCAGTCCAGTTTCATGAGCTAGAATGCAAATGCTTCCGTGTGGTGCGAAGTAAATATAAGAAAATATCGAGAAAGCTGTATATTTACTGATGAGTACAAATAGCCAGTGTAACTAAAATGAAAACAGTACTGAATGTTGGTTTTGGTTTGATTTCACCCCGATTCTGTAAATATAGTGGGTTACATATAATAAACCTGACTTATGCTATTACTTCCCAAATAATATATTTGTACTATTGAAAGTTGAAACTTCAATGAAATTGTGTACCTTTTATATTTCTAGTCATGAGTATAGTCACTCGGATTTCTGTTTTGTTTTTAAGACTGTTATATGTGTTATATGTATTCTAACTTTAGATCTTTTTTTATCCTGAAACAATACCTACATTTATGAATAACCAATTTTGTTTCGAATTGTGATACTTTTATTTGCATGAGGTTTCTGTACAGAGAACAGCTATAAAAGCGCATTTGAGCTCCTAGGCAGTAAGAACTGAGTCAGACTGAAAGCCAGTTTAAAAAATCAGTATTATAAAGGCTGACATTGAGATGCAGATTGAACCATTTTGATGCACTTAGAAACTCTATCTATGACCATCAACTACTAAATGTTCTCTAGACATAGGGAATAAAATTTATTGACGCATTTGTAAACAGATAATATGTTTTATGTGCGCAAACATAGGTATCAAATTACTTATATACTCGTAAATGTTGTGTAAACAGTGCCAGTAAAGTAAAACTTAAGGAGCGTTTATGCTCATACGTATGTATGGAATGATTCTTCTTTTTACCTCATTTTTCTTTTGTTACAAATTCGCAAAAGAATGTTATGTAGCATGCATTCATTTGAGAAAAGAAATAGAAACCAACTTCTCCTTCCGGTGGTTTCACGAACAATCAAAAGTGGAAAGGGCATTTTGCTAGAGTGCATGGGTGGCTGCATTGAAGGATTTATCTTTTATCATCAGAAGGAACTGGAAATGACAGGTTGTCGACTCTACAACTTCCACCCAGAAAATAATACACATTGGAGGCTGCACAAGGACAAGGTCGGAACATGGCTACACCGAACAGACGTAATATAATACGATATTTACAGTTAAGTAGAGATCACATAGTGGAATAATACTTTCACTGTTTCACTTACGTATAATAAAATGCAAGAAGATAGGTTTAATAGTGGATACAAATACACACATGCAGAACGTACCGGAACCGGTTGAAATGGGAATGCATTAATGAAGCCACATTGTTCACAGCTAGATTAAAGTCTGCTATTTGTCATGATGATGTAGTGCATGAAAGATAGATTGGCATACAATCTTTTTATTACGATATTTTATTTTGTATTTTAAAATGTTTGTACCGTGTTTGGATGTGAAAAGATATTTGTTTTTACATCATATTGTCTTGTTTTAATTTTACCCCTTCGTACAAAGTACGTTAGGTTACAGGTATCGATGATGCTAGCTAGTAGTTACAAAGTAATCTCTTTCAAATCCATGCTATAAATCCATCTGACTACAAATCAACATTAAATTTTATATATACGGTTTAGTTTAAGTAGCTGCATTGTATTGTTGGCTATCAGCAGTCACTCATTCAAGGCTTGATAAGTCAAGTAAGTGAGTTATTCAGTCATCAATAGAATTACAGTGAATAAATATTTAGATTTTTTAGCAATCTTTTAAATTCTAATACCATTGACTGACTCAAGTATTTCAAAATTAACTGAACTCTTCTTAATTCTAGCTGACAACATATAAATAATTATATTGTATTTAACTTATATAGACATACCGACTACCGACAATGGAGAGTCAACCTTACTACATGTACATAGCTGATATTTTAAGACACCTGAAAGGTCTATTTATGAGAAGTATGTATGTACTTGTTCAGATTAATACATATAAATTCAACTTTACACACGTAGCAGCCTGAGGAAACCTCATCCAAGTTAATTCTCTTTCTTAAATTAAGATTACATTTTTATTCTAATTAATTACTCGGAAGTTATTTTACGTGTGAATGCGAAACATGTAAAAAGGACAAGGAAGGTCAACCCAACAAGTCAACAGAGGTTTTGAACAGAACAGAGTTAAATGCATAATATACGTATGCAGTGTGTTATATTAAATGAAACTGGTTGCGTTTGTGATCATGGTCATCATGGTCGGATTCCGAGCCATGGCTGTGACCATGCGTCAACGTCAAAAGGCATCCCATACTTACGAGTCCTATGACAAGAGCGAGAAATTGGATAAATCCGATTGCTTTTGAGGTCGACATGGAATAGCTTTTCCTTTCCCGTTCACGGTTGAGAATTTCAAAAAAGACGACATAAAGAAGGGTTCCACAAGCTATACCCTAGAATAAAATGCAAAAATCGTTTGATTCATTTGATCGAATACAGCCAAAAAGCTTTTCTATGAAGTTTTTTGTGTAACAAAACAATTCTTCTTTTCTTTGAAAACGCATTTTAAAGTACACTAGCTGGTTTTCGTGATCTTTTGTCAATACATTTATACACAAAGCATAATGTAGAATTACGCATACATGCTTAATACAACATTATACTGTCTACAAAATACTGAAGCGTAGTTTCTCAACACGCAGATGTAATGGATTTTTTAAGGAAACATGAAATTGTAAAAGTTTTTTCTTTTTTACCTCAATCACAGTTACAGGTAAACTTTCCGTTGAGTCATCTGAAGCCAACATTGAGCCAATAACAATTCCTACTGGGGAGATGACAGCGAAGAACACAATAGAAGAAGTATAAGTTATTATTTTGGTCTGAGATGCCACTAGCTCCATCCCCATACAAAACGAGATTACAAATTTATGGGAAGCAACTGCTCCAAACATCACCCACACATCTGAAGAATTCTATGCATGGAACAAACAAAATTCAAACATGCATTATTAATAGTATTGAGCACCTTCGATTTTCTTTCATTCGCGTATTGCTGAGAAAGTACTAAGGAGGTCAAAAGTACATGCATACCTGCAAGCCAATAGCAACTCCCTCCATAATGGCATGAAAGGATAGTGCAACCAGTGCAAGGAATGTCCGAAGGGATGACGTAAAATTTGTTTGATCATCCGGACACTCTTCGTGTGAGCTGGTGCCGCTGTCAATTGACGACTTTGGGCCCGTTTGCAAAATGAGATCATTATTGCTTCTATCAGTCATTGTTATACAAATTGATGATCTGTTATGAGCATTTGTTGCTTCGCGTGAGGTTGTTACAGCCCCTTTCATATTTGGGATGGGTAGACCGTGGGCAATGGAGTTGTGACGAACAACGGTATTCATGTGATGATGATGGTCGTGATGCCCATCAACCATGATAAAATGAGCTACTTCCTCCACAAGATATATAATACAGAAACCACAAATAACAACCATCTCAGCTACAGGAAAGTGTTCGTCAAATGTTGTCCACACTTCAGGAATCTCATTAAAGCTTTCTCGTACTTCGGGTAGCAGATGGAGCAAAGAAGTTGAGAAAAGAACCCCGGCTCCAAAACATGAAAGGATTGTCAGAATGACCTTGTACTTGGTTGAGTCAGTGTGTAGCATTGATTTTGTGTGTCGGACAAGGATGTATGGTATCATTCCGAGAAATATTGAAATGGCTGTCAGAACAGCCATAACAAGCCATTTTTCAATAGGGATATTCATTTTTCTTAATGGGGAAAAACTCAAAACTATCCTTTATATTAGCGATATTATTCAATCAGCCGGAAAAGCAAGATAAAGTAGGTAAGTGCCTCTGGTACACATGTACATATATATAAATGTGTATGCACTTTCTTTGTTGTACAGAACAATTTTCTTTCATCTGGTTTCATTCAGCTATTAGCGGATGTTGGTGCTTCTCATCATCTTCTTGCTTACTGCATCGAAATTCTTTGCTCCGGAGAAGATATACCTATACAAAACTATCTGGAATAAAAGAATGTTTGGTCATTATTCTTCAAATCAAGGCAAGCATTGAATTTCATCAGATGTAGATTTTAGCAAGCAAAGCGAAAGCGGATGAAAACACATTACGCACCAGACTTTACAAAGTTGTCCTTCTTTAAAAACTTTCTTTTGTAAATAATGATAATTCATTATATGGAAATGGTATGCGATGAAAGGATGTGCCAACATTCTAAGCGATGTAACGTAAGTAGTAACCTATCGGTTACCACCTTGTAATTCGCAATTCAACACGAAATATTTATACTTTGACATATTTAACGCATAAAAGTATATAAGGTTACTTAAATATGCGTACCTATATCAAGTACATCATGAAAGTATACTACATTTCTAATCACTATTGTGCAACTTTTGATGTGATTCTTTCTAATGATGATAACTAAAACTTATATGAATTAATGCCTGGTTATAAATATCATGCGTCTTAGAATTAATATGCGATATTCATATATAGAGAATATTGATACAGCCTTATTTCTTTGAGATAATAAACTCGTATTTGAGATTGGGACTGAGAGAGAAAATCCGATTCAATTTTATGAAAACAGGTAATGTACCTAAACCATATGTAGGCGTGTAAAACTAGTGTAAAATGAAAAGTCCTGTGTCTGTACTTGACTGATATGATCAGTCTGAATGAACATATTTTTTGTCCTTGCCCTGAGCAAACTCAAACCCTTATGTAAGTTTTGTGTGCAACTTTTGGGATTAAATGGGATAAATCACAAATTTACACCTTCAGTATTATCCATTGTATTCACACCATTACATCATTTTATGGTAGATCTGTTTGCGTAATGCTAGCATGATAAGTGCTTATACGCGTCAAACGCACGAGTGTTTCATAATCATAATGTGTAGGTATGACTATAAGGATCAAATGCCCTTTTGAAAGAATTAAAGTAAGAACGTTTAAATTTAAATGCTACTGGTGAAAGTTTTGACGGAAGGATAGTGTTTAAGAAGGAGAAAGTTGGAAAATTTCTGCAAAAGTTGTGAACTATGTATGTGAGTGTTTGTAATTCTTCCATCCAAAACAATGTATGTAAGCAAGAAGCCGTAGGTATCATTAAGACACATCAATCTGATCCAGCAAAACTTTGTACCCAATAGCATCTGCTCCCCTCAGCGATAATTTGAATATCAAATTTGCAGGTGAGTCTGCTGAAGATTCACATTTGCATCGTGAAAACCATTGGCTCTAGTAGTTAATACCTAAACTAGACCTACTCATAGATATCAAAATATATATATGTATTTACAACACAAAGGCTTATTTTAGGCAATGGTGGATTTTTTTGGAAAGGCATACTTTATCTGGTGTGAGTTTTTAGGATAAGTTTTTAGTTTTTGTGTAAGTAAAACAAAACTTTCTATTAAACAGGCTGGAGTCAAATAGTTCATCTTTGTTGTCGAGAAAAAACGAAGAAATAGTATAGAAGTGGGACGAACCTTTTTATACTGAAGCTCACATCCACATCCCCTTCTCCTCCTCCTATATGCCAGCAAATGCTAATGATGTACCGGATGTAATAGCACAGATTTATTATCGTTATTCAAATGTTAGTATGGTAATCTCCCAACACCGATCTCCAGCAGCAGGTGAGTATAATAAAGATGCGTCGTGTGCAAAAAAAAACTTCACTTTTTAGTAGTTTGAATGAGGAAATTCGACATCTTACTGAAGGTGAAGTGCCGTGTGCAAATCCCATTTATGTAGAAAGAATTACCCATGCACACGGAATATACTCGTGATTTTAGGATGGGCAATTTAACGTTAACGCTGCGCTGATTTTTCATATCATGAATTATGTATTTACCATACATTAGTGAATGCCAATGATTATCACCTATTACTAAACGAGAGATGATATAAGGCAGAATATACTTGTCAAAATCAAACTCAGTTAATCCGGAATCAACACCACCTGGACTCTGCTCTGCCCACCAAACTTGTAGGTAGTCGCATAATGGAGAATTTCAACTGTTATGCAAACTAACCTTTGGTACTCTGTTGAATACAATGTATCCTTATTCTTTTGTTGTCTGTCATACTCCCCACACAATTAAATTGCAAGGCAGAATTAAATAAATTATTTTGCTGGACACGGACTCAGGTTCAAACTTCCAAATAATTATTTAATACGCAAGTGTTAAAAATTGCATAAAAGGCGAGTTCCGATGGATAGTGCAAATAATGATGTTTGTATAAGTTCATATTTATCAGTTTACTCTTCTGGTCATAAACTAGTCAGTGACCAGATATCATGCGCGGAGTACAATGGAATGAATGTAATTTAAGGTGCTTTTGTACACATGTCAATTGGACAATTGCCACTTATCTGGGAAGATTTGGCAGTCAATCTCATAATCAAACTTATGCAATCTAGGTAGATACATTACATTATATGATAAAAGATGATACGGAAGGGATATGCATTTTGCATACTAAAACTGCAACATTGCATTTTTGCAATAAATGCTTCGTCTTTCAGCAACTGCTAATATAAGCATAAAATTACTTTTAGATCAAGGATAAGGACAAGGAAAATTCATAGGACATCAACTCTTATAACTGCATGAAAGAGATCGATGAAAGAAGTACTAACCTTTTAACTAAACTACTTTCCATTTCTAAAAAATCCGACAAATTAACTCATTTGTTACCCAGAAGAGTAGTCCAAAGAAACTTCGCATTTTCCCATGTTGTATACATATTTACATATACAAACTTTTACATGCACACCAAAC
>JAHZNG010004896.1:0-13964 GCA_027744375.1 Orchesellides sinensis
ACTTATTTTTTAATGCGTTTTTTGTAATAAAAAGATAAAATTTAGAAAAATGACATAGCCTACGCCGATCTACAATGTAAAATCTTTCCACTAAGATCAAAATTTGACAAATCTGGCCAGTAATTAAAACAGGACGGTGAGCCAAACTATCTTAATCTTACGTAACATTATTGGACTTCACCAAAACAGCGAAATATAGAAAGGGGATAATTCATGATTCTATGTATATTTCTAGACTATTTGTTATAAAAGAAAGTTGACATGACTTTGATAATATGCTGTTTGCTATAGTATAATTTGGAAGATTCAACTGTAAAAAGCTATATAATATACAGTTAATTACATTGGATAAATTTTTTTAACAGCTTTCACTGGAAATAAATTAAATGTAAGAAAATAATTGGGGTTCAAATAAAACATTTAATAAAATTATTTCGAATTTAAAACAAATAAGAACATCAGACGTGATAAAAATATACAGCGCCGTAAAGCATTGAAATGACGAGACAACGCAACGTTACATGTACATTTATACAGGTTGGTATGCATACATGACAAATGAATTTTGATGTACCTTCGTCTCTGGATGCTGTGACATTCCTCCACAGGCTTTGCAGACCATTGTTCTACATTCCGTACATTCCTGACCGGGTGGACCTTCTCGACCGCTTGTCTATAAAACCAAAATGAAAGGACAAATGAAAAGAAGCGTTAATCGTGCCATTAGTACAGTTTTTCACAGCAACGCAGTAAATGCCAATTTTAAAAATTCATGTGGCTTCAAAGAAAGACCAGAAAGAAAGGAAAAACTGTTTAATTCACACTCAGTTTAACCAAGCCCAGTTTAAAAATAGTTCGCCTTCTTAAAAAAACAAAGCTTTAAAATTGCGTCATTTAAAAACAATGAAAAATTACAAAACTTACATCTCTCTGTCGACAGAGTGGGCATATACGTGGGCCGAAATCCATACCTTGCCGTTGATCTTCTGGTCTGTAAAGAACATTTCATAGACAACATAAGCTTTGAAATTCTACTTTCACTTGTGACTATGTAGTTTATGTATATTGTACATTTTGTTTTCTTTTTCTATTTAGGGTATTAAATTATGCATTATAATTCAAGAAGCCTAAATTAGTTTAAGAATTGAGTATATAGGCGGTTTGCTATATAACTCGTGTACAAATATACAAACATGTTTCAAATTACTTTTATAGAATATCATATCAATATACAAATACGAAGTCAAGTAACCCTCTTATCTCTAATTTTTATTTTAGGGCTCAAGCTCTGTAAAGAAACTTGTTGATCAACACTGTTTTTCATCCTGTAGTTGCCAAAGTGAAATTGAACATGATATGGTTAAGTACTGGAACGAGTTTGATCACTGTAATAAATTAGGATGCATATTGACAAAATTCTATTTTGTTTTCAATCTTCCGAATTCTTGCCTAATTCCTAACCTTTCAACTTCAACCTTCCTGTTCCGTAAAATGAGCTTGAATAAGCTCTCAACCTGATATCCATTCAAATCATATCTAAACCTCGATATGCGAAACTGCATCGAATAGGTTGCTTTAATAAATTGCAATTTTATGGTTATGTCATAAACTAAATTTCAATAAAAACACTTCATACACATATAAACTTTACGAAATCGAAACTGTCATCAAATTTATGTACCGTACCGTGTGTTTATTTCAAAACTACTCATACACCAAGGAGCAAATATTCCATATGGAACTAGTTCGAGGATTAAACGTCAAATGACACAGGTAAGAACAAAACACTAATCTTGATACTCGTCAAAGAAACCTCAAAAGATTGCCTGTCCATCTATCGTTACTATTATACTTTCTGTTATATTTTCCTATGCTGATAGTAGGTCTTTTATTTTTATGAAGTGAAAGCTTGGTATTTGTCGCTATTAAATCGCATGAAGAACTATATATTTATACTAGAAATGCATTTAACAAAAATGCTCTTATAACAGCAACTTGTCATGATGTCATGAACAACAACCAAAATCCAGTTACTCAAACCAAACGAACAAAACAACTGTTTAATTAGCTGACTCCATATTTCTGGAAAATCAATTAGTAGTTTTTGGACAATATTTGCTCCATATAATTGACACATGACGTAGTTTTGAAGACATTCTATCTAAGTGCATAATTATTAAGCAGGAAATGCACTTCCATGTCCTTCTGTCAGTACACGGCTATTGGCAAACGCTTAAACATTCTGTTTTGCACTTTATATTTCTCAAGTCGATATGTAATTTTTCATCTATACAATTTGTTTGATTACGTAGCTTCAAGGTATTTTCACGTTGTACAAACGAAAGTTTGCAATACCTCATCATCCTGGGGGCACCTGGCTGGCCTGGCCCTAAGGCAGCATTGAGTGGTGGTGCGGCGGCTGCTGGAGGTCCACCTTCTTGCTACTCCACCTAGAACAAATGAAAAGGAAATCCCGCTTACTAAAATTTACGTTACACTTTCATCATTTCTATCCAACATACCTATAAAAGTGAAAGTTAAATGGGGCTATATACATCATTACATCTATACCATATTGTTAAATTTACTTGACTATAATGCGCGTTATTCTTTGTCTAAAAACGCCGTTAAGTTAAATAAGTTTCCCGATTGATTCGATAAAAACGATACTTTGCATGCCGGATAAGTAGTAGTAAAAGCAATTACGCCGCTGTTGCTCACAATGGCTCTTTATAAGAAAAGCGCTAATGTTCATATTTCCTTATAGTGAATAGTACGTATAGTTTGTGTAAAGTAAAGGCTTCAAATCAATTGAAAAATTGCTCATTTCACTACTAAATGGCAGCAATTTTCTGCATTATACTTGTTTGTTGAGTCAAGCTTGTGTTTCTCGTTCAATTTTTGGAAGTTGTTAGACAAAAACAGTTTTTCTTAACGTACGTACATATATACATGCAGCTCTTTACATGAGCTTCAAAAAGGATGTTGAACGAAGGCAATATAATTTAGGAGCAGGCTTAAAAGAGGAAAGTTCCAGCGACTTATTGTTGTTGTAAAAACAACACATCAAGTGCTCACTACAAACCAGTTTGACTACATAACAAGAGAAAAAGTATGTTAGTTACAATGACATGTTCGAAAGCTATATAGGAGAAGGAAAATATACATCGTTAAAGTTCACTCTTGCACAACAGCCTATAGAATAATGGATGATATGTCGAGAAAATCTAAATGCTACAAAAAGGCTTAACGAGTGATCTCCTCCTGCAAGAAACTTACTCCTTCGATCCTCACCCTGCCCTGTAGATAATTTTATTTTCCCTTTACATTAATACTTGCTAATTACTACAGAAGCAATGCAAAACCTTCATGTGTGTTTCTATTTTATTTAATTATGGCTAGCATCAGTTGTTATTAATAGAACCGATTGGTGTAAGAAGCAAGTATTGACTAGGAGTCAATCCCCTTCAACTAACAAGGGATACAATATAGTTAGTTTCAAGGCTATTTCTGACAATACAGTCACTCAGCTTTACTAGACTGACTAAAGTTAAACCTCAAATTCGTAAACCTGAAATTTGTGGTTTCCATTTTCCAGAATAGAGCTTCACCAATTTCAAATTTTAAGTTATTACTTCTGTGTTTGATTTTAAGATGAGCTCTTAACCTACTACAAGTGCTTCTTGATTAGTGCTACTAAATGACTTTATTGACATAAAACTCTAGATTGGCCAAAATTTTAAAATTCATCCTCTTCATGTCCTCGTTTGTAGCCATTTTCTCATTGTTGCTCTTTGGCTAATGTAAGTATGTATGTCTGAAAAGTCTCAAATTTCATCTCAACACATGCTCTTAACCTATATCCGCCATAATTGGAAGTTATATGGAACTTTTGATTTTCCAAGTCAAATGTTATTTTGTCCTTGTACTTTTGGCTTAGGTAATCTGCAAATTACATTAGGCTTAAGTACAGCAGACTACAACTGGCAATTAAGCGTATCAAACGCCTTTATGACAATGTATGTATTTATTATGGAAAGCAATGGGCAAAAGCCCGATTAATTTTAATGAATTGCTTCTAACAAAAATCAACTGAATTGAGTAAAAGTCAATTCGTTTAAAACCAGCAAATGAGTCATGACAAATGAGGCACTGTTGAGTTGAGCCAAATATTAAGAAACGTTCTACGGGAAACCGTTAGCAGATATTGGAGAAGCATTTATGTAATCGTGTATGGTTTGCATAGTATGCTCTCTCTATTATAAGACTTGGACATGGTCCAGAGAAAAGTGTGACAAAGGCGGAAACTACAGAGAAATGATCTCCCTACATAATATAGTCATTATTCTTTTTGTTCTAGAGATCCATAGTATTTCTTCTAATTCCAAAGCATGGAAACCTTTGAAGCATTTACTTGTTTGGGTTCTGTTGAGAATTGGTGTTGGAGCTGTGTAGTAGTCAGTATCTCACTGCCAATGCCAAGCTACTCTATAATTTTCAATGAAACGGTGGTGAGCCTCGTGTTACTGGGAGCTGCAGCATGAAGGCAGTTGATTCGCTAACAGCCAGTTGATCACATATATGGAGATACTTTTCTACAACCTTTTCTGCTGCACTTTCACTGCGACATAAATCTTGGTTCTGGCTACAGGTTTTTGGCTGTATGTTTCAATTCGAATTTCAATATTACTAGTGCGCTTCATGATAGATGAGCTTTTTTCATCTTTTACTTATAGGATCAAGTTTAATTTCACTATCGTATGTCATAATCAAAATGCAGTGACAGCTATTTTTTTTAAAGGAATCTGATGCCAGATTTTATATGAGATTGATACAAAATTGTCTATACATATTTTTAACGTAAAATCTGGACGAATTAAAGTTTCAAATAAAATCTGTTTTTCTTTTTTATTAACTCCGTAACCTATATGACCGCTTGATTTACACTTTACAGTTTAACTTTAGAAACCCTGCAATACAATGAATGTACATTGGTATATATACTATTTTTCTATAAAACAGCTGCAAAACTTGTACTACGCAAGGAGTTTCCTATTACTCTCTCGGTCTATAGAATTTGATAGTAAATTGAAGCGACTTGTAGTTTTGCAATGCAGTTGACTTGAAATTAACAATGGCACAGATCAAACCCCAGTTTGTACAAGCTTCTACAGCAAAACCTCTAAAAATTGTGCAGGGGCATTGAGTATTTCATTTTTAAACTGTAGGATTGTATGTAGGCAACCGTTAGACTGATGTATTAGATGTATGTATACATTATGCAAGTAAAAAGGTCTGGATACTTTCACCAGTTTAGGCCTCTATACACATATACTACAGAATAGTTGATGGTCTGAGAAGGCAAATAGAAATGTAATATGTATGACTATGGCTGCAAACAGTGAGATTGAAGTATATAGTGGTTATAGTGTGCGTATAAGTTGATGTACGTATATATGTAAAGAATATTATGAAACTTCTGTCGGAATCGGAAATGCTTTGGAGAAAGTCGAAGAGGAACAGTTGAGCTCACTCGTGAGCAGTGAGAGCAATGCTGTACATGTAATGCATACAAATATCCATATGAAAAAGGTTGAAAAAGTAGGGTGTATACAGTAGGGCGAGAGTATACTACGGATGACGATGATGATGATAATGATCGCAATGTTGGTGGTGGTTTTCTCTCACTCTTTTTCCTTTTACTACGATAAGTACACTTGTACAATAGTCCCATATGCATAGAAAAACCTTGTATTTTCATTTCTTCCCAGCTATGTAGTACTTTTCTTACACGTGAGCCACGGGTTAAAATAGATGAAGTGGCCCTTGGTTTCCCTTTTCCTCAACGTAGATGTCTTCTTAAAAGTGGTCTGAATTCTATTCAGTACATATGAGCATACTTGCCTTTTCCTGTCTGTGGCCATAGTTGAGAACCAGATTAAACTAACTACTTCTCCAAAATTTTTTATTCTGTCAAAGTGTTTCCCTATAAAATATGTAGATTAATTGCGTTCGAAAATGGGCTGACATGATGATGGCCCTTGGGGAATGTTTAAAGGTGCTTGAAAAATTCCACATGTTACTTTAAAGCAATATTGTATTAAGGTAAGCAAGCCAAATTCTTTTTGAACTGAGTCACACACTTGTTTGTTTAAATAGATTCTTTCAAGAAACGGTACTCATGTCCTCAAGGTTCATTTAACTTTTCAACGAATGAGTAATATGGGAGGCCTTAATAAAAACTACAACGTCTAACTACATTCTTTTCCTTATGGTTTTTACATACACTCTTCAAATGGACCCTTAAGGCTTAGTTGTTTAAATAAGGTTTCGCACCCACGTATATTTTCGTCCATCTTGCTGGCGCAGCTTAAGCCGATTGCTACTAGTGCTAGAGTCCTCCAAAAACCCTTGTTTTCACCTACTATTCCGTGTACTTATGTGTATGATAAATCCATAATGTACGTGTCTAGCTCTTGTTACTCTTGTTTAAATCGCAGGGTCTCTTCTCTTTCTAACGTTCTCCAGTTTCCTTTGGGTAGTGGTATTAATGTATGTGTATGGTTTATATATGTGCATAATATAGAGCTGTCTCAAGTCTCAGGTTTTTAGGGGATGGTTCATGGTAGCGCATCACGAGTGGAATTGTAACGAGCTGGGATAGTTGTTGGTTGGCAAGTTGTAGTTGTTATGTAGGTTTGGTAATACTACAAGCTTGTACCATTATCGCCAGTAACCATAGTACATCCATACGAAACTCATGTCCGACATAAGTTGCTCAAAGTGACTACTACTCCTGAATGAGCCGCTTACGCCTATAATAATTTGGGATTCTATAAACTGTATAGGTATGTATAACATTGGTATACACTTACTTACGAACCTAAAACGATTCAGACACATGGAGCTTCTTAAGGCTTCGAACGTGCAAGGTTAAGAGACGACAAGCCCTAAAGTAGGAGAAAAGAAAGTAAATCGCATATTGGCAGAGTTGTGTACTAACAAATGTTTACATGGATGCAAGTACTTACGTATACGTTGAAATGTATAATGTTAAAAAACGGATATGCATTTTTGAGTACACCTTTACAATTGTACTGGAACATTCTCAACATTTATGGTTTATAGCAGGATCATTGATCGTTGTTATAAGTGTGAGGAATCATTTTAGACTGTAAAGTGTGTTCATAATACACATACATATTTGGCGAAAGAGAAAGTTATGTAACTCAAAAAGTTTTCTGATCATCGTCCCCATCTGGTAATTGCCAACTTTCTTCCTGACTACGTCAAACACTTAAGTCACTTGAGCTACATTTTTAAGCCAATCTTGGCTAAGCTACGGATGTAAGGCACATAGCGAGTGAGTAATATCCATTTTGGTATTTTTACTTTGTATCAACCCATCTGAAAGGAAATCGGAAAAAGGACGTGCAATTCTTACATACAGAGCTACATATACATTTTACGAATATCAACACGTATGGCTGAAAGTAAAAAATAGTGCTCAGCAAGAATCAGCAGTTTTATGACAGCTCCTGATGTTTTAATGCGACTCGGGGTCTCTACAAAAAGGTGTCTTAACATACAACTAAAGGAAAGAACCTAAGTGAAAGGGAAAAGATGAACTTTACTCTCGCTCAACTCAACATTAGTTGGTAGCCCAAAATGTGAGGGAGAAATACATCAGTTGAACAAGGTTAAGTGTTCACATATACTCATCAATGTTTTCCTTATATATCGGAAAATTGAAGTTTGTGTAGGTTGTGTCATCAAGTTTGAACATCATAGAAGAAAATGAACTCGCTTTCCCCTGGAGCTATTTAGGACTTTATCTTCCCCCAAACCTGAACTGAATAACAGGCAAAATGTTTTCATTCAACCAATTCCACCACAAAAATTATATGCATGTAGCAAGCCGCACTGTTATGTATATATAGTTACATACATTGAAAATATGAGTTAAAGATGGTTTTGTTAGCATAAATACAAAAATCATCGTATACACACATTTTCTGTTTATTTAATCTATACATAGATTAAAATTTAAGATGGGTTTACCAATGGATTAATTATTTACCTCAAAGTTAAGATATAAATGAGCTAATTAGCAAAAACATTATTGCTACCGCATATGCATCATATGCATGATTTATTCACACAGGAATGAAATACGAAAATGAAATGCATGGTTTACTTCAAGAGGAATTAATAGCCTAATAGTAGGTTTCCTGTTTCTAATAAGTAGACTGTTAGCTTTCACCCATGGATATGCAGTTGTGGTGATGTCATTCAATTCCTGAAGAGCTATAATAATTATTTTTGCTTTTTCACCATGTAATTTACGCATTTATAGTTACAACACATACATATTATGTACACATGTACCATTCATGTTCAGCAAGTTCTAACGATGCATGTGAGGCCACGTTGTAAATTTAAATGAGCTCTACTACTTCTTTTAACATCGTCAACATTTCAAGCAAAGCTAAAAGGTCTGTTCTTTTCTGTTCTGTACAAATGAAATCTTAAAATCGAGTAGCAGCTAATCTTTAAGCACTAGTCTATGTATAAATATTCCACCAATTAAAACGCACTATTGTAGGACAAACCTCTGCTTCATACATACCAAATAAGAATTAGTGAGTGGAAAAACCTTCTCACACATAGTAAAATGCATAATATTTATAAATTACAGGTATGACCATACAATGCGGGGATTGTAATGACGCCATGAAATGAAACTACTTGCAAGACTAAGCCTAAAAGAAAAGAAAGTTATACCGTGTGTGTTTGTGTGTGTGTGTGTGCCATTTCCTGTCGACCCTTACTTCAAAGTACAAAATAGCTACTTGATTTCATGTCACCACAACCACATCAGCCATTCAACTACGAAACACTCCTGAATAGTCATCATCACGCAAAGTTTCATTCACACATGATAATGGTCCTTGCATCCGACTCCTATATATTATGGTTGTGAGTTTCAGAAGGTGTACAGTTTCTCGTTTCTTCGTGTACATATTATGACCTGATATGAGAGGAGGAATACAGTGTACAAATCCCTATTATTGCGTGTCCAGAGTCCAGATATGTGTTTTGATGAAATGCTAACCGGAAAGCTGAAGGGGGAGAAAATGGAAGAAAACTTTCTCACACATTTCGCTTTTCTATTATCCTGTTTTTATGAGAGGAGATGCAAATACCTCTAGAGCATTCTTTTAGCTTACAAGTTACCTTTTCAATTGAAATTCCTTTCGCTTTCCTTACTACAAGGGTGCTACATATTTAGTACAGCAAAAAAGGCAATGATTTGTAATCTAAAAATAAGTCATTTGACATATGTAGAAGACAAAATGAATATTCAAAGCATAATCCACACCAAGCAACATAATAGCGTAAAAACGAAAAGTGAAGAAAGCAACAAAGAAAGTGCTTTATAGCTGCAAAAATACCTATTCCCTTTATGCATGCATCAGCATATCTTAGTATGGACAACCAAAAGCTAACCCAGTATTTGTGGCCTCTTTATTTTGTTAAAAGTCTGCTTTATCATAGGGCCAAAGAAGTTTTTATGTGTAAAAGAAAACGACAGGTAGAGGCTACTCTCTCCGTCGCGTGCTCGTCTATCGTTTGAATTTTTGGTTGTCTTTTTTAAGTTAAAATTTTGTGTTGATTTCTTAGTGAATTTTTTAAATATTTAGTTTGGATTTTTTAGCTAAAGAGCGACGCTAATAATATAAAAAAATATGAGAAAAAATCAGGTTTACAAAATTAATTATTTTGTTTATTAGTTAGTGTAAATTTTTTAAAGTTGATTGTTTAATATTTACAATGGGCATGGAGACTGGTGTCTCATGAGTTGAAATTTTTTTTCGCTGGAGGTTAATTAAAAGAATTTGCACTCCATAAATTTTAGCAGAAGAAAATTTGCTTTCAAGGTTTTACATAAACCATTTCTCTAATTTCTCACAACTTTGTCTGAATTTGATTCATATCAAATAACGATGTGAAGTACGTAATGTGCATGTTTACGATTATGACCTCTAATCAATAAAGTAAACACAAACATTTTTAATCGCTTTATTCAATCACGGCGATAGTGAGACTTCCATTGTATAAAGAGTACTAAAATGTTTTTTAGAAAATAATATTCATCAAAGAAAACTTGTATTTATACAAGCTCGCCATATTAAGGGATGACACAATGGAATCTGTTTGCAGAATTACATCAAAGCAATATTTAAAGCCTTATGTTATTTTTTTCATTTCGCTTAGCTGTACCAACTGACATTAAAAAATGGCAGTGCTTACTAAAACGCTAAAAGGACGGCAGCCACTTATGTAATTATACAATGCAAAGAGTTAAAATAGATATTAGCCTATATTTTCTCCAATCTGTACAAGTATGTAATGAGCATAGGGAAAGGTATATAATAACAATACTCTTTTCATATTCACCAAAATAAAAAATGTACACATCTTGCGTTGCCTATTCACTCTTTTGGTCGAACAAAGCATGGCTCTGATATAATGCATTTGGACGGATATTTTTGGATATTGTCAAAGGAATGCCACGACACTCTGAAGAAAAACGAAAGATAGTGATGGAGAAAGAAAAAAATGGATCGATCATTCCTGGTTGGGTCTTGTAATATGTAATAAAGTACAATAAGCAAATGTTATGGCTGCCATACAAGATGTTACATGTATATTGTACAGCTATGGCTAAAAATGTATGTTAAGCACGTTAGTACAGTTGTGTCTGTATACTATAAAATGCTGTGTTGAGGCATTGTGAGGATCTGGGACATTGGTAGTTGATCGACTCATATTTTCAGTTTTTCTTTTCTCTTTTTGATACAAGCCTCTTACTCGCTAATGGACTGGAACAATGTTCCAAGGAAAATTTTTATTTGGTCTAGGTGAAGGCAAAGAAGGTCTCCTGTTTTTACATGACAAACATAGCCATGCAACTTGTTTTCTGTTAGCTTACACAGTACCTTAAACAAGAGATGATGATTGTCTTTTTGATAAACTTGGGATGGTCACCTACACATAAAAATGCTAACTTTATATTGGATTCTACATAATAGGGAAAGTTATTTGATGACCATTAAATTTCTTTCTCTAATACTAAAATAGGAACGGGAGTTCCCCTTCTTCAGAAAAAGTACTCGTAAACTGCAAATTGGAATAGGTATGCTTTCATTTTTATGTAATGCTGAAGTGGACAGCAATACTTGGCTTAGTCCCAATTAAAAATTGTTTGCAGATGCAAGCTAACACATTAATACCTGCTATTTTTTTATTTTCTGAAAGCTGGCATGTAATGAGCTGGCAATAAGCGTCTGCTTTCACCATAACATATATATCTATCTTCTTAATCAATGGGATACTAAATAATATGTAACATTAACCATGTTAGCTCCATTGATCTTGAAAAAATTATTAAAAAATGCAAATATATACTAATTTGGTTGAAAATATATTCAAACTGACTAATTTACAACCACCAAAAATTTATTTCTCAAACTTACCTGCAGGTTTTGGTGCGATCTGATTTTGTGGTTGCTGCTGTTGTACAGGCATAGGCCCTCTTGGTCTCATTGGGCCCATGCCAACATTTTGGTTTTGCATTGGACCAGGTCCTCGCATACCCATAGGAGGTTGCTGTGGTCCTGGGCCAGGTGGCATTTGTCTTTGCTGAGGTTGAGCCCCTGGAGCAGGTTGAGGTCCATTGAATCGGTGTGGCATACCAGGACCTCCTAATCTTTGTGGACCCCCAAATGTTGGAGGACCCGGACGGGCACCAGGAGTTGGTCTAGGGCCACTAAATGTTGGTGGAGCCCCGTAACCAGGTCTTGGAGATCCACCTGGACCCTGAGGAGTTGGGCGAACAGGCTGTTGGAAATTAGCCATAGGCCTAGCACCTTGTTGAGGTTGGCCTGGCTGCATTCCATGTGTCTGTGGCTGACCTGCAGCACCTTGTTGCTGCTGGGGCTCCTCAGTGCCCATAATTGTATTGAGCATTTTACTAGCAAAGTTGAAGCTAAACATGGTGGCTGAATTTTTATTTCCTTTCGACTCAGTGGATGATCACAATTAGCACAGTAAAACAATACTGAGAAAGGTTGTCAAAGTGATAGTTACGATTAAATATTAAACAGTGCTGGTATCAATGGATTTTATAAACACTTCACTTGCACACTTTTTCGAAGTAATTATACACATAGGTTGTACTTGAAGCAGCAGGCTATTGTCGGTCAGTACAGTGGCATCAAGAGAGATGAGTTTTACTCAGGAGAACTCATCCAACAGCCCTTATTACAGGCTAAGGAACACCAGCTAGACCCTTTCATAGTTTATCATTTGGGGTCACTAATTATTGTTTATTGTGCCAAACTTTTTTTTGGGGGGAAAACTGCCTTGAGTCTCTGATTTTCCAAGGCACGGTGGAGTTCCAAAAAAAGAGAGGAAGTAAACTATACATCCTCACGAGTCCATCGCTCAGTGAAACTGCACAAACTATGGCTAGATACAGAAAGTCTCGTCAGAGAGAGAGAAAAAAATTGGCGCAAGAGCTTCCTCGAAGTTCCACCTCATCTGCCCAACTTTCTTCTCCCCTTGTGAAAGTTGAACCCCTTGATTTCAAGAAATCTTCACCTCCGCCTCGTTCCGAGCACAAGACGGGCCAGGGATCCAATGTGTAATACCGATGGATCGATATCAGTGTAGCCTACAACATGGGAGTGCTCTCTACTCTCTACTCACAATACGTACACTACATTACAAATACATAGTTCGCATTATTTCCACTTTCCTTTCACTATTTTCATGTAGTCATTTTCCTTCCTTGTCGTTCTCTCACTTTTCCTTTTCATTTCTCTTTTGTACGCATACACATGGCCGGCTGTGAGCAGATTTGCAGTAGTGAGCTCAGTGAGTAGTTTGCGCTCTCTTCAATGCTACACCACTTTCTAGCAGAGGGAGAGAGAGAAAAGTTGTGTAGTAAAAGTAGAAACTAAAAGCATTAGCATTAGGCAAGCTGTAGCTTATATGGCTCTCTGGTAGCCAGCACTTTCACACTTGTCTCTCTCCCTATGTACTCATTTGCAGGAGCAGAACTAACAATTGCATTATACGAATTACACCCATACAAAGTTTATGCAACATCTTCCTTTCTCCGTTTCCTCCACAATATAGTCTGTCAATATAACATTGCTTTTACTTCAAGCTCCAAACAGCTACAATGTAAGATGCATTCAAATACACGGACAAACTGCTATGTACTACAATCTTACCTGACGGCTTTCTCTCCACCGCCCGTATAAAAGTGTGCTTACGTTGATACACATTATATTAGTGGGGCTTAAGTAAGTATTTTTATTGTTGTAGTACACATTTACATCCAGTACATTATGTATGTATACCTGTACACGTTTCAGTAGCATCATTTCCCTTTCGCATAATACCTTCCCCGTCTTCCGCTCGATGTCCACCTATTCTTTCATTACAACTGTCTTTGCACAACACTACCAATCTTCAAACCTTTCCTGTTAGAAAACATGAGGAGCTTTACATCAATGACAGAAAAAAACAAGATACTAGCTTTCTTTACACCGACCTTCTTCTCAAAGTTTTTCTATTTTATATACTAATACGCTACCACCTCAACTGCTCGACAATCTTTACACATTTAAAATGCTCTTATGATATGTATTTATGTACCGTCTCAAATTTGAGTAGTAGATATATCTTATGTGTCTAACCCAGAAATATGTATACCTTCAGAGGGAGAGAGAGAAGGCGTTTTGGAGGAACTGCCTAATAACTAGTAGGAGACGGGAAGAAAGTAAAATAGGATTTTATCAATGACTCCAGGTACGCTCATAGGTTGGTCTGGAAAAGGGCTCCCATAAAATGATATACCTGCTTCCTCCCGATTCTAATCTACAATAAAA
>JAHZNG010004897.1:0-12199 GCA_027744375.1 Orchesellides sinensis
GTTTCTGTATTGTTCATCTGCTCGGGTATACATGACACGCAGAGATGCAATGATATGTGAGGAGAGAGCTGCTGGAATACTGAATGAGCTAAAAGAAGGGTTTTGTTGATCCCTCCAAAAAAGTTTTCTAAATGCTAATGCTTTTTTGAAAAACGGTATCCCTTGCCAGGCCGAAATGATTGTAAAACTACACCAATATCCCCTGCGTAATTTTCCCTTGTGTCAATTCAGACCTGCATTACATATTATGCACAAATACATCTACCTTCAACATTTCACGGGTACCCCTTCGGTTTCGCTCCGCTCTGGGAGTTTGATGAATTCAGCACATAGCACATCTCTTCAACTTTGTACAGTATTTTAAACTGCCGTCGCAATGCATAAATCCAGTTCCAGCCCTTTTAAATATATTCTGTGTTCTTACCGTGTTATACAACATGAAAACTTACAATAGTAGAATAAAAGATTTTGGAGACAAAAATACTTACGCCGAAGTCCCCCTGACGTCCCTTATTGCTCTAAGTGGACAAGCTAATCATTGCGCAAAGCATTCTGTAACTCTCACTGCATGAGACTGTGAAATTGTCTGTATTCCCGACAGTACAGCCATATTGTCAGCCTGCCAGTACAAGTTCGCTTATGCACTCCTCGCATTAAAAATTATTACTTACAGAATTTCTGTTTTGGGCAGTGATGAAAATGGGATGCAGGATGCAGCAAACAGAAAAGGAACTCAGCATGAATCTCTAAATTGGTCTTAATTAGGATGAATTGGAACTTTCGAAGCTTTTATTGCTTTTGACTGCCTGGACACAATTCAGGATGATTGTTATTATCCATTCAAATGATAGATATTAACAGTTCATTTCGAAATCTGCTTATAATTTATGTTTACGTATGAAAAAGTCCTGAATTATTTAAACAAGTCAAATGGTAAACGTCATCGCAATTTCTATTTCTATTTTTAAAAAACTACTTTATTAAGCAGCGAAAGCGAAGCTGAGAATGCTTTATTCTATTTCTTAAATGATTTAAACATTTCCAGGACTTTATTGAGACTAATCAGACTGCGAAGGCCTAAATTAAATCCATTTCTATAGCTAAACTCAAACCTTTTACTTGAGTTTTATGCTTAACATTGTTTTAACAATCACAACAAGAGATTTGGAAAACAACTGAAAAACCCTGGTTTTAGGAATTGAAGATTAAATAGCTTATAAATGGAACTAGTTGTGTTTTTAAAAGGTCTATAATTTGCTAAAATGTAATAAACATTGACATAATTGAGTTAAGGAAATTAGTATAGTTAAGTGCTTTACTCTTTAAATTAACTCTGATGATGAAGTAACTATTGATGATTAAATTGCTCTTATAAACCCGACTTCATGTGGATCAATTTAATTAGACATCATTAGCATTCACTTAAGCAGTTATTTTTTAGCATAAATAATTAAAAATGCAGATGACATGTTATGAATGTGTCACTAAAACAAAACTTCACTCTTGTATGCTCTTTTTATACAAAAATGAAATAATTAATGTGCCTAAGTTCATATTACTTCATATACGAAAATGTGCATAAGTCAAATACATGCCTATTAAAGAATGAGTTTATGAAGGTGCCTCGTATGAATGAAAGTACAAGAATTCCGATAAAAAAGGCAGTGATAATGTCATCAAAACTAAAACTTTTCTATCGGAGAAATCCAACTATTTTTACATGAACAACCTCAGTAAAGTTCATCTTTTGAGAACAGGAATGGATTTTATCTTGGATACTCATATTGGTCACACCCTTTTCATCCTGACAAAATGTCTGACGCCCTTCGTTCCCAAGAGGCCCTTTTGGGATTTACGTCCACCCAACTTCATTACAACGGTACAAACGCTTGTTCATAAAGGCTCATTTAGAAAAAATGTATTGATTCATTTGCTGCCCAGACAGCTAAGATAATTATGCTTATCTTAAGCTAGGATTTAAACTTATGTAAACAATAAATGCGCGGTTCTGTGACTGTATTATGCTATCGGACGCATTGCATTATATGATTACATGCACATTTTATTCAGAAAGAAGTTAAAAAACCACTGCAACTTGATTATTACATTAAAACTGAAATCAAATATATTACTAAGTAAGTGATAAGCTACCATTTCCATACCGGAGTAAGTAATGTTTGTCTTTTCTTTCTGCAATAATCATGATTTTGAGCATGTAATGCTGTTAACCACTGTATTCAATAAAACTCTTAAATTATAACTTATAACTTAAATATAGTTTACGTTTGTTGCTGGTAATTCCAATGAAACATATTTCGGATCAAGGCTTGGTTTGATTGATACTAGGATGTAAAAAATAAAAGTATTACACTTACTCAATCCAGTTAAAGTAATATGCCTCGGAATGTATGGTAAGTTTGGAAATTTTGATAGTAATTGCAAAGAACTAGCATTAGTTCAATTTTAAGCTGTTTCTTCACGTAAATTCTTTTGTGTACTGTGAACAGCTAAACAGCAGTCTAAAACAAGGATTTTTTAGTGAATCTCTCTTCACCCCAGAAATTCCTGTTGTTACACTTCGACATACATTCTGTATCATTCTGTATGTTTTCTTCTGTAAGCTATTAGGTTTTTCCTGTATCCTTAAAACAACCAAGCATTCGGTCCTTTCAAAAATATACCAATTTAAACTGCATTAAATATTATAGAACATAAAAGGAACTACAACGAATTCATTCTCATTCTGTTTAAGAATATGTTGGATATTGGATATGATGGCTGTTGAGCAACTTCTATTATTTTTGGTTATGGAAATAAGCGTTCATAAAATTGCTAACGTGGAATATCATGTAAAAATTGCTAATTCTGCAACGTTGATATTTCTTGTTACTTTAATTGGATGAACTCATCCACTTGTTCTGTTCTGCTGATGTGTAATACTACGAAAGGAACCTATGCGGTTGAGTAATCAGCGAATTTGTCCTTGAGTTTATAATGATACCAAAGCGAACCCCAACGATTTCTTGCACACAAAGAAAATTGTAGTAGCAGCAGTAGCTAAAGGAGAAATTGAGAGTATTTTCAGATGACTCACTTTACTAGATACGTGTTTATTTTCCGTGAAACGCTTTTATCAAAAGTGTTTGATAGTCATGAGCAGATCAAGAAGTTTTGTTGAATTGCAGCCGTTCAAGCCGTTGTTGAATTACCAAACACTCAAAAGGACAAAAGCATACCTAAGCATTATGAACCTTGTACCTTTGTATATTCTGGACAATTTTTTTACAAAACAAATAACACGATCCTAGGGCAAGCAAGCCAATGATGTCGTTTTTAACTGGCATTTTAATTTGTGAAAAAATCATAAGTTTAAAACACATATATTCTAAAATATAATCAACGCATATTGATGAAATTTGCTTTTCATAACATTCTTTAAAATTCTATTTACTTATTGGTGATCTTATCTGGTTTATAGAAATTATGGAGACGGCTGAATAGGTTGTTATAAAACAACGTATTTGGTAGAGTAGGTGCTGAGGGAAACGGATATGCAAGAAGAATATGAACTACAAAAGCGTGAGCTGGACTTTGACTATTCTAGCAGAATCCATTTCCCAGAGTGACTCTGTCGGACGGATGTTGTTATCCGCTCCTTCCTCCAAACTTTACGAGCTGGGAACATGACGTATGCTGTATTTCTCTAACTTTACAGCAACTAATCTTGAAACTCCAGCATGTATTTTTGAAAGTTTAGAGTTTAGAGAGCGGACTTCTCCCCATTTTGCCTTTAATTCCTCCGAATTTCCTGCATCTATTTTATTTGGCTTTAAATATCAGTGGGATTTACTATCTTGTATAGGTGTGTATTTGACGATTTATATTTAGAGAATTTAGGATGTATTTTATGTTTGTTATATATTGGTCTTCATGTCCAGATTAAGCACAATTAAGACAAGCCATCAGCAGGACATTTTTCTTCGGTTTCAGTCTTTCGCTTTATTACATTTTCTTCATTTCCAGTATTTGAATGATCATAGAAATTCGAGTACTTAAAATTCGTAGAAATCAAATGGTCACTGTTGAAAGACTATATAATGCCTGTTGTTGTTAAATATTGCATCGATATCATATTACTTATGAATAAATCAAGTCTTCAGTACAATGTATGCAAGCAGTATGCAAAGTCCACGGAATGAGAACTTTCTACCTGTTCTTAATCTGCTCCTTGTACTTCTGCTACACATGTACATTTGGGAGTAGATTTTAATTACACAGGCAAACAAAACACCTTGGGGAAATCGGTGAGGTCTGTGGGATAAACATAAAACCATTGTAGTTCCCTATCGCTTCAACCGGGTGTATTTATCTTGCGTTAGGCAAGGTGCACTACAGCAGTAATTCATATAATTTGATCCATACATGACAGATTGGTTTCAAACCCAGTGTATCATGAGTGATCATGACAGGAGTTGCTGGAGCGAGTACACTTTACTTGCGTGACTATAAAGAAAGCTTGTAAAGTAAAAATAATACTCCAGTGCAAACAAGCCATGTTAATGTTAGCGTATCTTGGCCACTAGTTCCAAGCATAATGTATGTTCATCCATTAGTGTGAATGAATTGAATGTGTGTTGTGTGAGTGTGCATTTGATTTGGATTGGAAATATCCAGCGAGAATTATAACGTTCGCTCCCCTCCATCCAAGCACCACTCCCCGTTTTCTATTTTCTTTTGTTTTGTTTTCCAGAGCTGATAAAACTGGGAAACATTCGTGTTCCAGAAAAGCAATATATATAATGTTTTATGATATTATTCTTTTGATGTTGGTGGACTGCACAATAAGTTACTTTCTGAAATGTTATATCTTTTAAACTATATTTGATATTTGAAAGATATTTTTTTGGCATGCTTCATGTCGGTGTTCAAGTTTTCTACATTTTACTCTAAAAATAAAACTCTTTTCTAGAAGCCAAGATATAACAGTAGAGCTTAGTAAGAATCGATTCGGCTCGTATTAAATTATTGAAGTACTAAATTTTGTAATATTTTAAAACTTAAACTAAATACAAAGTTACTTGTGGTTAAACTGTTGTACGGATAGCGGAAGAAACAAAGTTACTTTCCCGTAAATTCCAAAAATAGTTTTTAGTGCTCTTGAGGTAATTAAGAATCGTATATCGTTGGCAAAGCATTAAATGTCAAATGTCCTCACAAAGTTCTGCTTTTGGCATTTTGCCTTATTCTGAGACTAGCCAGAAAGAGTCGATAAACTACGTTTTAAAATCTTGGAGGGCATATTCTGGTAAAAGGGTTAAAAAGCAAGTAAATTTATATTAAACTGCATTCAGTGCAAAAGTTTATACTTACAGGACATGCATAATGCATACATACTTAAGTTCAAAACACGCTCTGTATGTTCCCTACTACAACAGTCTTCACATTTACAAGAAAGGAGGGTTAGATAAAAATGTGAAAAAGCATTCATCAGCAGCAATATTATTGTAACAGGCTGTTAATGAAACGAAGTGGGGGAGTAATGGTAATGGAAATGTGCTGTGGTTGCTATAATTCTACTCTATAGAAGAAGTATGCTAACATTTCTTTGTTGTGTGGAATGTTTGTAAAAGATTTTAGATGAGAGTCATATCCAATCTGATGACTGTTCCATTTCTCTCCGTCATCCATGCTATTATTACTCATGCTCATTATTTTTATTATTGTTATGATCACCCTGTTCATATGTAACTGCTCCATTGCATTCACTTCAACGATAGCTTACTTAGTTTTAATATTACATGAAATAAAAGTAAGGATAGTTTTGGATAGTTGATAGTATATTCAGCTTTAAAAATGATTTCAATACATTTTATTAAAGATGTTGGGCTATCTAGAAATTGTTTTATTACAATCTAAAAATTAAACCTAAAATATTTACAAGCCTTTAATAAAATGATACTCTGCATAATATTGCCAATAGAAAAGCAATTTTTTTGTGGCTGACTAGCTGTAAACCTAACAGCTTCAATCGTGATAAATAAGAAAACAAGGAAGATTGTTAAAAATTGGTAAACTTGAAGAGTTTTACATATGCTAATGATTCGTCTGCAGTCTCATTTGTTTGAAGTAAATGATAATCTTTCCTGTTATGCTTTTGAATGTTTCATGTAATAAGGTTCTTCCGATTGCCGATTACTGTATAGAATATTATGTAGGACAGTAACAAACGGACCATTACTTTAAACAGGTATAAAAATTGTATGCTTAACCATTATTGTATTGTTGTTGTGTAGCCAGCTTAACATTTTTTACAAGGGAAGGCGTGGCTTTATTGTTCCTTGAAAGATTGTAAGCCACATTTCTTGATAATGCTTTGTAAATGTAATATGAGTTATTCGTGTGCTTACTCATTTGTTCGTCATAATGTTTGTAAAAAACGAGAATCGACTTGGAATTGACTTTTTTATTTTATGCAATTGAAAAATGAATTCATTAATCAGAAAGAAAGAGGATCAGATATGGTAGAAATTTACATGTAGACTTTTCACTTTTGTGAATGTAATAATAATAATATTAAAATTGTACGTACTGCCAGGTATGTGTTCATTTAAATTCATACGAACAAAAGTACATATATATATGCACGCTTACGCACACACTCGAAGTAAACACTTGTTCAATGTGATGTGTAATACTTAAGCTATTGATTCTGTACACATTTTCTGGTCTCCTCTACTACACATACACGAATGTTCAAAAGCTAAGGTGGTTTAATTTTTGGTTAGTTGTATGAATTAGACATTGTATGCATCTTGACTCGTACATAATATGACCAGTCGTAATTCGAAGGATTTTCTTTTCCCTTCGTCTTTCTTTGATGGGTAACCTTTGATAAGGACCGATTTATTTTTTTATATTTCACTTCACAACAAAAACCCTTCACTACACCCTTCCATCACATCACATCGCTCTTCATCATCAAACGAGACCTCAAGAAAGGAACCAAGATATTTCCATTTTCAAACAACTTTCCTTATCATTATCATGCACAACTGTTGAGAAATGAAAAAATAAAAAATGCTTGCCCAACTCCAGACAAGTTCTCATGATGGATATGATGAGACGTGCTTATCCACCTCCAACATGTATTACATACACGTTCCGTCTCTCTACATTCATGATGCCATGATGCAATCAATAAAAACAGAATGAATTTTTGTGGTACGGATGACGCTTGACGATACATTTTTACACTATAGAAAAGGATGTAAAGACCATGTGACGCGTAATTTCTGTTTACGTATTGTGAAGGAATTATGGAACTTTTCCGTGATACTTCTGCGTGATGTTCGTTCACTGACTCTAATTGAAATGAAATCGAAAAACAAGTTTATAGAGTTTGATCTTGAAGTATGTATATATGTTCTGAATATAATGATTGTATGGTTGTAGGATTTTTTTCTTTTCAGTTCCTTATTGTTTGAATTTTCCAGAATAATACAATGTAATAATAATAATAAAATTGATTTATTGTCTCAAAGGAACCTTTACATAAGGATATTAATCCATGGACACATTCACAAAGATTTTAAGATGACTAAAATTAAAATTGATATTAAAACTATTATTATTTACAGAGAGAAAGAAATCTTACAAATTAGGTACTTAGCTTTAAGTTTTATACATAAGTTCATGTTATTGCTTAACTATACATATTTATTACGAATTCAGATATATCATCATATTCATTAACCGACTTAACTCATGTAGAAGAATACCTGATTTTAACTAGATGTATTATGTTTGCAATATTCCTGATAGTTATTGGAATCGATTGAGTTTATGTATAAAACGCTAAATGGTGAAGAAAATCAAAGCAAATCAACAGATTATAATGAATTTATACATGAAAACACTCAGGTTTTATAATACTAATCCATCATAACCTGACGATCTAGCTTGGAACAAAATGTCTAGCTTTTATAAAAGATAATCCAGTATTTAAAAGTATCGGGCTGAAGTTACAACTTCGTGTCAAAATTTGCCTAAGATTAATTATAAAAAAGTTGGAATTTTTTGGGTTGTTATTATATATTAGTTATACATAATTTATACTATAAATAAGTAAGCATAAAGCTAACAAACATTGATAGTAACAATGACCTATGTCAATGGATAGTAAAATTATAAGATTCACTAGTGATTGATCGACAGACTAAATTTATTAAGCAAGCACATGTATCTTGTCTTTTACGTCATCTAGATGTACATAAAAGTTAAAAATCTTTTGAGCTGGTTAAAATCTTAGGTAAACGATAAACCGTCGGTAGAAGAAAACTCAACGAAATATCTGATAAAAAAAAATATATCTGTCAATATAATAAATAGTACACAAACGAAAGTTTATTCAATACTGTTGAGTGTTTAAAAAATATTAACTGCCAATCGGTAAATCATTAACTGTTTAAATTATATTAACTACACTCTTTGCTCGATTTAATACCGGAGTTTAATTAAGTTTAATTTAATTGATAAACTTTTTTCTATTGATCCATCTCTCTGGAACAGCGTTAGTAATAAAATATGTCATTCATATTTAAGTCATAATAAAGTCTTAAAAATATAAAGTATTGATGTCAATAAAACAACAAGACGTTTGTAAAGAAATGAAACTTGATGACATGCTAAAACCAAAGCCAAGCAAAACATCGGCACCAGCATTGCAGTAAAGAATCTGAACGAGGACATCCACGAAGTAAAGAATTTCATAGGAATAAGTTTCTACATCTTCCTCAAGCTGTAATAAACGCTTTTCTGCCGTTTATATGTATACGTACAAAAGGAAGACAACAACCTACAAGGAGTCAACCACCACCCACCCCGTTCTACTTCTTTATGAAAGGGGTCTTTGAAGTATATACATATTATATAAAAGTTATCCTTTACGTCATACTGCATGTAAAAGATCCCTATATGTGCGTGTGATTGAGGAAGCACAGTATGTTCAAACGTATTATCAACTAGTTCGTTGATCTCCCCTATCCCTTTGAATGTTTTTTTGGGTCACCACCCTGTCAGTGCACACCCACCGAATTCTAACTGCTGCCATCTTCGAAACTTCAACGGACCTTACGTCCTCCATCCTCCTTTCGTATACATAATATGTAAGGATGCTTTGCCCTTGTACCTGGACAAACTAATGCGTTTCTATTAGGATTTACCAGCTCAAAGCTTGAAAAACGTCATTAAAATACTAAGCTTCTAGATTTTCTTTTCACAGGCAAATAAAACACAGTCCGATTTTAAATTGAACGATTCAGTTTATAAGATATTTCTTTAATAATTGTTGTATGTATGCAAAGGAAAATTCTTATTTTACCTGCATATTCAGCATGGATGATAGATGCAGAAGCAGTACAGCATTACATTACAAGCAAACTAAGGGAAGGGGGTATTGTATGCACTGTTTATAATTACCATTACTAATTCAGCTTTTGTGTGTTTACAGACTATTATATTATATTCGTCTATATTGGAGACTTTGTAGTAGTTGATATTGACTGTCATAACTTAAATTCTTCTTAATGACTTTGGACAGAGTACATTTTTATAATTTTATTTTTTGCAACTGCGACTATGTAATTTCCTTTAATTTTCACAACTACTTAATTAATAAATATTTACTGGCAATGCCATCCTTATCCTTTTAGAAAAAGAAAGATGAAGAAAGTCTCCAGTTTTGCTAGTACCTCTGCTACATCTATCGAGTATTTCATGCATAAAGGAACTCACGAAAGGAAAAGACATTTGGACAGGCAAGAGCTGCATGAGTATATTGTAGATAGGGAATAAGATAGCGATAATTTTCTTCGCTCTTTATGATTATATATTATATTCCATAAAAGACTACCTATTTGAAGTTAATGGTTTGAATAAAACGGTTTAAATTAAAAACCCTTAATATAAACCACGCCAATTAAGACTTGAAATGTTATGTTAATCAATGTATGCATAGTAATACTGCAAACACGACCGTAGATTATCAAAGGAACATGCATAATACATAGTTTTATTGAAGATTGTGAGAATAAAAATTATGACAAAATATGTAAACCATGTCAATCACAAAAAACATCATTAATTCTTAAACTTATAAGTCGGAGTAGTAATAAAAACCAGCTGAATCTACAATGGATAATTAAGCATTACGTCCTGCTTGGCTAATTCTAACAACATAGGATCATCAAAGAATTTGTTGATGGCCACATCCTCACTTAGTCCTTTGCGACGCCTAGTCTTAATCATGAACTCACGAGCAAGGTGAGTTGAAGGTTGAGGCTCTAAAGGTTTAATAATAATGCTTTTATCCAGAGGATCTCCCGGGACAATCTATTTGATATACATGAAACATTCAATTTCAATACATAAATATTCAGTATTTTAAAATATATACATACATATTTATGGATGTGACATTGACCTCAAAAAACCGTTCAATATAACTTTCGAATATTCATAAACTTACCTGCCAATGATGGAATACGGAAAGACAGAACGCTTGACCCAAAGTGTGAGTCCTTAGGTCCGTTTCAAACCCGAAAGAATCTATTGCTGGAACAAAAGCTTTAATTGTATAGAGGGGTGAGCCTGGAACTGGGGAGTCTTGAGTGACATGACCTCTTCGTCTGGCTAACACAGTATATACAGCTGATACACAATCTGCTGGAGCTAGTACTTCAACAAATAAGTATGGTTCCATCAGCCTCGGTGTTGCCATTAGAAAAGCCGAATATGCAACTCGTCTAGCTGTGGGAATAACTTGACCTAGGAGCACAAAAAGCATAGGTTACATGCAAAATTTCAACATAATTAATTACCTACCGGTTAAAAATACTACTGTCTTATAAACTACACTTACCGCCGCCCCTGTGAATAGGTTCAGTAGAGATAGCAGCATCCAAAATTTTAAACTTCACGTTTCTAATAGGTTCCTCACAAAGAGGACCTTCTCTCGTTCCCCATTGGAACCCCTGAAAAGTCAACATCAAGTAGGCGTAACAACTCATGCTTAACAAATACACAAAAATGCGCCGCCGAACTCATTATAATGTAACAATGGAAAACCAAAACTAATTAATTAATAAAACGCGATATTTTGCATCCACCGCTTACCTGAACGATGGAATCCTTCACGGTATTTAAAAGGGTTTTGTCTACTTCAGACGGAAGGGTGTCATCAACTAAAATGTTTGGGCCATTCACATCAGGACCAAATGCCCAAATCGATCTTGCAGCTAACAAATCCCAGTCATATTTAGTTTGAAAGAATTCTCCAAGTCGCTTTCTAATACATCAAAAATTCAAGGCTAAGCATTTAATTCACGAAATAGTTGGTTTCTGTATCTGAAAAGGAAAAATTCCTCTTACTTGTTCCAACTGATGCTTACAACTTCGTTTTCGATATCTTCTGCGAGCCCTTTCTCCATTGGTTCTGCTATCATGGTCAGCTTGTTTTTCTTGTTGGGAGTTTCAGCGAAACATTTCAAAGAAGAGGTTTCAACAACAGTTTCACAAAAGCAAACAACAGGATCAGCAACTTTGATATCTAGAAAAATAATAACAAAAATACACTTTTTATTAATTTATCAACCTACAACTCGAGTTCGTTGTGTTCCACTATCCTTAATAAAATTGCATTTAACTTAGTCTATGCAGTTTTCTTTAAAAAATATATATATATCATAGTGAGTTAAATTTGCTACCTTGCTTCATAAATCCAAAGCCGTCCAATTGTCATTACTCGAGAGTCTTCTTCGTCAGCAAGGGAATAATTTTCTCCAAGAATGCGAACACTTTGATTTGCATGCAAAGTGCCACTAAATACTCTTCCACATACATGAAAGCAAACACAATCTTCAGTAGGATACATTTTTGTACTATGAACAGTCAGGATTCCCTATAAACAAAAAAATTACAAGGTCAAATGGTACACATATCTTAGTACATTTTATATACGTACATATTGTACGAAGATGGTTAAAAGAACATTATAAGAACTATAAATACTTATTGGCTAATTTTTAATTTCAATTGCATTATGATAAATGGGCAAATCTTATATCATATTTTGGCTGTGGTAACGCAAAATATCATACACAACTATAAACACATTCCACAAAAGATGTTGCCACCAGTAATT
>JAHZNG010004898.1:0-11338 GCA_027744375.1 Orchesellides sinensis
CTGAAAATGTTTGTGGAAGTTCGATGAGATGATTTAAAAATCCTGTATCTACTTAATTAGATATAAATTTTAACATAAAAGAATCAAAGAATTTCAAATAAAACTCATAAATCCACTTTCAATTTCTACAGGTAACAGCGCAGACAGATTAGAATTTTATTATTTTAACCTGTTGGGAAGCCGTATGAATATACTGACGATACCGAGTCACCGGATACCGGAACTGATAGAACAATTTGTACACTAATTATTTTTTAAATAAATATTTATAGGATGTACTATTGGAATGTAATTGATAGTCATACCCAGCCAAAAATGAATTTATATAACTTATTAAGTGAATTAATACACTAACTTATGTACTTTGTTTCAATGCATTTTAGAAAGTCAAACTGGCAAAAGATGAAAAATTTACACTTTCTTTAAAGTGTAATAAGTATTTCGTATTTCGCCTGCCTGACGTATGAAGAATGTTCATTTTAATGCGTTTTACAATTTTTATTGTTTTATTAATATGTAATTGTCTCATGAAAAGGGAAAAAGGTGAAGCTTGCTCATTACTACATTGCATTCGTACAATTGTAAAGGGAACTGGTACCTGAAATTCATCAATTTGTACATTTACCTCTTCGTTCGTGAAGGCTTAAAATTCAAACTTAGAAATGTAATGCACTAAATTTCGTTCCGTCCCTTTAATGTTGGTTCAGAAACTTAGGTATCGTAGTAATTTGTGCAATTATCTGTCTCTGTAAATGCAACTGCAACAGTAATTGGGGTACATTAAAAAAAATTCATGTAGATATCAAATGCACCTTTAAAAGTTCCTCTTGGTAGTTTGAAATCTATTTTTAGTACCTAAATATACGTGAACTTAGGTATGCTCACTACACACTATGTGGGACTGCACTTTGCACTTCAGCTTTTAGCTTAAAGAACTGTGTTACCTGCATTTTTCCATTGCACTCACGACTTCGTAAACTTTGGTGTTGTAAACGTATTTCAGGTAAAAAATGTCTCACAGGCTTATTATCTCGTCCTTTGCCCACATTCAGTTTCTTCCAAAGTCGTGATATCATTATGGAATTATTTAATTCCTATCCTATCTGCTGCAATAATTCAAGCTCAAATGCAGAAAGAAATGGCTTAAAACAATGCAAGATGCAATCGTTTGGTGTGCTGCTAATGGTTAATGATTTTTTTTGACGAAATGATTATGCCATGCCAGACGCCTCATCATCACCACCACCGGCGAATGTGTCAAAAGTAAAATAACTGAAATAAGGTAAATTGTTTAAATTTAATGAAGCACAGTAATTTTGTATGTACGATTGTTCTACTGCGTAGGTGGTGATGATGTGCTACTGTATAAAGAAACCTTTTGTATATTCGCTAATAACTTAAATTTCAGGTCGCAAGACGCACGCCTCGGCAATCATTAAAGAATCGTAGTCCATGTATATTTTATGAAGTGCAATGTTATTCAATTCATTGTATTATTTTAAGCATTCCAAGTAAAAGTAAGTCGTAATTATATTTTCTTGCCCTAGTCAGCTTTGCGATGAAGAAATTCTTATAATTTGTCAGCAAATAAAACAATTAACCGAATTTTTAATGTCTGCGGCATTTTTAAATCATTGCTGCACTCACGACTTCTTATTATGATATTGGCCTTGCTTTAAAAAATGAAGGTAAAGCAGTGAAATGGATGGTTGGCGCCTGGCGCTTTCCTGAAATCTATTGTTCCTCACATCAAGACTTCATTGTTTTACGATAATGCAATGTACCCATATGCCATATATAAAGAGAACAACTTTACACCGAATTCTCCCAGTTAGTCTGTGAGATTTACCGTAATAATGCGGCTTCTGGACTGGATTACATCTTTAAAATTAGAAATATTCAATCAAAAGATGATATTTTTAAGTATGAACCGGATTTTATCGAAATCTTTAAAACATCACGATGTTTTAGAAACTTTTCTGTTTTTATTATTTTTATGGTTTTAGTATAGCAAACAGTTCACGCATATACATAGGTTATTCATTTTCATAAAGTTTTTAACTTTGTTAGGTACATAAAGTTATGTAATAGTTAATCCTTTCTGCAAACTCGCAAAACACTGCTTACGTATGTATATCACTCAGAAGCTGACTCAGTCTTCAGTCTTCAGTGACTGTGTTACCGAAGGTAAGTCAGGGTACACAACAAGATAGCCCTTCTTGGGCGTGAATCTCCTCCGCCTAACCCTGAACCTTTGCTGAGGATTACTGTCAGAGCTGTAGACTTGCACTACATCTGCGTGATCCTCTGGACTATAGAATTGACGCTTGATACGACTACTGTACCGATTTGGTTGGGGTGTGAGGCTATTGTCCACAACTGGAGCTCCATATCCGTAGCCGTCGTTGGAAGATGAGGCATCAACAGGATTTCCAACAAGTTCATATGTAACTGTTGGATGGTAACCAGTTTCATCTGCAACGTATGTCACTGTCTGTCTGCGCCTAGTGCCAAAGATAAGTTGTACATATGAAACGAATTAGCATAAGATGACAGATTAATAGTCTACGTTTGTAGTTTCCAGTTCTTCATGCTTAGTTCAAGTTGAATATAAACATTTTGCGAATTCTTTATATCTAGTGAATATTTAAGTTTGAAATGAATTTAAATACCCATCGGGAAGAAGAACATGATATTTTCCATTGGTTTTCTGATCCCGTCTAGCTTCCTGGTGACCGAAAAAGTTTCCTCCGCCGTACACTTCATATTGGAAATCATAGTTGGCAGGCTCCTATATGATAAATTTGTACACATTCATATTCCTGAATTTAGTATAATTTTTACATGATTTTATAAGCATCCGAAATTTAGCGTTATTTATTCTTACATTCCCATATCCGCTACCGTAAGGTGTTCCATACTCTAGGTTTTGCAAATGGTCCTGATAACCCCCATTATCTACTGGGGCACTTTGTACACTGCAAATCACTAAAGCTGTTAGCCAGCCCACTGCTACTATTGAAAATGAAATTCTGCTCGTCATTGCAAACTCAAATATTTAAACTAATTAATAAATTGACCTAGTCTACGAGTTGAAAACCTACAACACACACCAACGCAAAAAAAACTTCGCCGTATTTAAAAAATCCAATCTTTTAGATCCGGTAGTTTAGCATTTACCATTTGAACTGACACCAGGTCACTGAGGCTTCCCTACAAAATGTTTAACCAATTTATAATGAACTTCTTTAGGCAACATGCTCTGTAGGTATATAACATTTCTTGTATGTTGGAGCAATAACACATTAATGAAATCGTTTTAAAAATTAATCAATGTGTGTCTTTGATATTCCCTAAGTCAGTGTCGGTTTACGCTAGGCCAAACAAAGATATGAGCAGCATTTAAGTGTCATCATCATCTTCGTCTTCATTTCACGTCATTCACATCTCTAAAAGGGAGCATGCCCTCGAGAAGAGCCCTTAATATAACAAAAAGTGTAGCATTGTACCAAACAACATACATAAATGTCAAGTCAATTTCAAGTGCTTTGCTTGCTGTCCTACTCCATCATTCTATTATGCAAACCAATATAACATTTTCTAATGCATCTATCACTTAAAAATTGCTTCAATAATGATGACTACCATTAATATAAAGGACTCCTCCTGTTCAATTTAGCTTCTCAGTGATTTAGTCTGGGCCAAAGATGAATTCCTTAATGTGGACATGGCCATTGTATTGAATTTTAGTACAAAAGGGAACTCTCTTTTTAAAATTGAATAGAAACAAACAGTGCGGAGCCTTCATGCAGTAAATAATAGCAAAAATACTTTTAATCATTCACGTATGATGTATATCATGCCATAGTACATATTATAGGTATGCAAATTTGTGTGTAGGTACATGTATGTATGTATGTCTTGTTTGGTGACTTCATATTCCTAATTTATTAGGAAGATTAAAAACGCTTTAATGGAATAATATACTTTATTATGTTTTGCATATTTATTATATGGTATCACTCAAGATGAGGATGAAATGATGGTCGTCATCAATCAGTCATCATATCACCATCATTATTTTTTCTCTTGTATGTCTCAAGCTCAAGTGAAGTACCTCCCATTTTTACCTTTTAATATGGCTCACTAACAACAAAATGTATTATATTCCGATTACACTAATTTTCCTTTTTAATTTGCGACATTTGTGTCGGTAGCCGACAGTATTACAGTGCCACCCTTGAAATATTATGTAGAAACAATGCATAAAATACATCTTGTTGTCTTTTCATCTTGCATTTAAAATATTTGTATGTGGTCCACTCAATCATTTGTAGTGTTTTTACTAAGACCAATTTTCCGTATAATTCAAACTAGGAATTGTATTGATTGCATTATATTTTGGTAATGATTACAGGTTTATAGGAAATATAAGAATAGATAATCTCGCTTACGTTCCAAAGCATTACATTGCATGTAAGAATAAAAATTACTGTTATCAAACTTAATACAAATGACACATTTCTTATCTATTCAGTTTTAATTTTTATTATCAATTCATATCTCACAAATCGTATGACACCACCATTAAGCTCGGATGCATTTTATGTTGGAATTTGGAATTAAATCTTAACCTGATAAAAACTTTTCTAGCGAAAGTAGCCATTGAATTGACAATTAATGGAATACCATACCAGCCAGGCATCAAAGAATCTTCTATTTATGTATACAAAATTGAAGTTCTATAATCCAATCTACTTTTACTTCTGATATATTTTTGTAGCTAAAGTTTCAAAATCTTAAATCAAAGAAACGTTTTAATGAAATCAAAGAAATATTTGTCTCGCAGTAAGTTACCATCAAAACAACAAAATATATGGGTTGGGTAAATAGTCTCTTTGAGGAATATATATGGATCATGTCAAAATTAAAAGTGAAAACCTAACAACACTTGAAGAAAATGCCTTCCTATTTTACATTCAAATGATTTTACTACGTATCCCAATAGTTTCAATCAGTTGATTTCTTGAGCGGCTTCGGCTATGGCATGTAAAAAGTGAAAAGATGATGTGCTTCAATGAAAATACTCAAATATGTAACACAATTATTATTACCCGTTTACTTTAGCGAGTTGAAGAAAATTTTGCTAATGACAAGACACGATCAACCCACGCGCGATCTGATAAAGATAAGGAGACAAACGTTTATCAAGGGGCACTAATTACTCGGTGGTGATTGACACTCATGTCGGCATCTTCTAAAAACCTGTCAGTTAAAAAGTCTCGCGGCTATATTGAAAACTGATGAAATCCAAAGGACATAACAGTGCAGTAATAATTACTTGTTATGCTATGGTTTAAAAATTTCTGCAATCAATAAAGCACGCCAGACCATTGCAAACTTATCTTATGTACGTATTACAGACGTACCTTTAACAAACATTTTGGAAAATAAAACTATCATCATTGTTAATAGGTATACGCTAATTGTTAACAATGCCAACATATATATTTAAATTCATTAATTAATCACTAAACTACCCTTGAAGATGTGCTTCAGTAAATATGCATAATAGTATAAATGATATATAATGAAGTGACTTGACTTTTTCAGTACGAAAAGCAACTAGCGAAGAGTGCGACGAGCTATTATTTACGTCCGTCAAAAAATGAAGATGTAGCAGTGTCAAACAGAAAAGTGAAGTGTGAAGCGAGGCTTAATTAATTAACATGAATTATGAATTGCGTTGATCCACATTTCTGCAGATCCATTTTCTGACAATTAAAAATTATACAATACGCAGTGAACTTGTAACGCTTGCTCACAGCCGAGATGGATATTTGACGATACAAGGCCAAACGCAAATCGCCACAAGATTTAATTTCATAACTTATAACTAGAGCTCATCTCATTCAGCCTGACTTGGAAGAGAGATGAGTATACCTTTGGTGCGTACGAAAGGTATGCACTTGATCTCATTCTCGACGTAAATGGTAGAAAGGTTAATTGATTTTTCAAAAATGAATGAAAAATAATCATAGAAAAGAAAATAATGCGTTTATGGATTTTTAAGGTATAAGGTAACTGAATAGAAATGATATTTACAATACCTTAACGATCTTTGGTTAAGCTTTTCTATGTCTGCCTGAGTGACATTCAATATTTGAACCTTTTAACCAATCACTTTTAAAAATTTAACAATAACAAGCATGCTCATTGGACCATGCCCATGAAATATAGCATAATTCTAGTTCATAATAATACGAAAATTGATTGCATTTGAATTTATTGCAGCCATGAAAAAATTACTTTTGCAGTTTTCAAGTTTATTTTATGAAGTGACTAAATTTTTAGGAATATTGATTTGTTTCATAATTTGCAGAATATTCAACAATATCGTATCTTATCAGTTACGTAACGAAGTAACTTGTATAACAAGAGCAAGAAATGCGATCTAATAACAGTAATTTTGATGACAATTCATTTTAATTATGGCCATTAAGTATAAAAATTATATGTTTGAAACGAATTGTTCAATGCAATGTGTGATGAGATTCTGCAGCAAGAATATGCAAGCTGGTAAGGCATAATTTTAATTTAGCATGTATATACATTATGCATTTTTAAGTAATAGTCCGTACTTCTTACAATGTTTTTGAAAGAAACATGACTTGTAGAAGAGCGTCTACATTTTGTTGTAACACCTAAGAGGAATGTGGGGATCAATGAGGGAAACAGGCTAGAAGATTCTAAAAAGTTGAGCTTTTCACACGCGAAGACACGTTGATGGGTGGAAGTAGTGGTGTTATGGATTATGTAAGGACGTGTACGACATCAGTGAGTCTAAATTAGTGATAATGAGATTTACAAGCATATGATGTACGTCTTTTTATCCGTCTCTATCAAAATAAATGATTTTTTATGCTAACGATAACAAGATCCAAATAGCGTAATGAGCGTATTACGCTGTTAGAGATGACTAGATGAGTGAGTACGGTCAAATTATAAAATAATTAGTATATTCGAGCTTTATTTAAATTTTATTCAAGACTGTATTGTTACTTATTGACTACTCATTCAGTTTAGGTATAAACTTGTATAAAAAATTGCCAGATGGTTTTCGAAACATTAAAGGAATATTTTTATATTGCTAATGCTAATTTAATTTTTTAATTTACAAAGCTTTGATTACGCCATAGCCGTAAGCCAATGGAGCAGCTGCATTTGGGTATGCAGCGTAGGCAGATCCGGGAAGGGAAGTGTCAAGGGTGAGTCTGTAGTTGGCAGCGGTATTATAAGCTAAAATAATAAAAACACAAAAATTAAGCTGGTGATTTAGACAAAAATTATAGTATTCTTTAAATAAGGTTACTTACCAGCAGTGTATGCATATGGGGATACAGCATAGTGGGATGTGGCAAGGGTGGGAATGGTGGCATAAGAGGTGACAAGTCCAGCAGTGGAGAGGGCGACAAGACCCAAGAAAACGAGAGCAAACTGCAAAATTATCACGAATAGAAAAAATGAGTTAATTCATAAATATCAAACTTTTGGAGAATCGTATTGGTTTGAATAGCCATAAAATCCACGTTAGGAACTTACAACAGCCTTCATGTTGGGGTTTGAGCTTTGAAAAGCTAAGAAACTTTCAAGGAGCAAATTAAAAGTGATCTGATAACTGGAAGGAGTTGGTGATTATGACATTCTACCCAATGCTCGCATTCTTTTATACGTTTGGCCTACATCCTGGAATCCCACGAAGAGGATTTGATTTCATGGATTCAAGAATTAATTATCATCTTGTTATGTAAGTAGATCAGTGGCCGCATCATGATAGCATACTAGGTAATAACAAGGTATACAATTGTACAATGAATAATATGGAGATTGCTGGCTGGGCGAACAAAAAAATTGATCTTTTATGGATAATGCAAAGTACATCCTCATTGATTGATTCCTAATTTCTCATGCTCCGTTGGCGTTAAGATTTGGATCAGATTATGCATACCTGGTAAAATCCACAAAAAAGGAATACGAATGGCTTGGTCATTGTGGACAATTTTCTAAATCTCAGAGGTATTTACAACGTCATCAAGATGACTAGAGATGTAAAACTACGCATTTTTAATCGTTCAATCGCAAACACAAATCATAATAGGCATGTTCAACATTTTGTTTGAGACTGGTGTGTCTCGCATCTAAAAATCCTGTATGCGATGGGAGACAAATGACAACGCCCTGAAGGACAACTTAGGTGTTCGTTCGCATTCATTCATTCTTTTTTTGTGAAGATGCTGCGATTGCTCTGGACAGCTCTCTCACCTCATCTCAGATTAGTTTATGGCTACCTGAGTGAGGTAGTGTTAATAGGTCTGATTAATGGCTGATTTATGGTATGGTATTTCATTGTAGCTACCGTATGATTATGATTACTTACAGGACGTCTTATACTATGTCTTATACGCACTTTATACTTTCTTATCCAGGCGCCACATCTCTCTATTGATTATTATTATTCGCTCGGGGTACCTGTAAATACTCTCATATACATAGATACCTACAAATGCTTTTATCGTGTGTATTTGTTTATGTATGTGTATTCATTAAAAATGTAAATTTAAAAGTAAAAGGTAACGCAAACTAATTGATGATTGATCTCAAAGTAATAGCATCCTGTAAGAACCCTAAATACCCTAAATAATTTTCATATATCGAAACCTGTCCTTTTTTATGAGGATGAACAAAGGAAACGATACATGATTCAGTTCAGGCTATAATGGTCTATTATCATGATCGGATTTTGAAAGCTGGAATGTCCATGGTCTCCCGATTCCCCAAATATTTGGATTTTATGGCGGGAGCAGGTCAAGACTGTTTATTTTGTTGGGAGCTTTTTCATGACACATGTTAAGGAAATTTGTTGTGTAAATTTACATTTCAAATTTAATTTTAGTATTTAGACATTGATTGGTAATTTTTTTATTTCAGTGTGATTTTATTTTGTTGGACAACAGGAGAAGCGGAGGAAGTGGTAAGGTTGTTTGTCTACATAAATATAATCAACAATCAAGGGAATAAATTGAAACCATAGGTAGGGGAGTGATTTTTAATTGCTAATTTTTAAAATTTTTTTTTTGGATAAGGAAAGGACCGCTCTGGAAGGACAAAGACAAGAATTGAGGAGACTTGAGGTAAGTAGGGTTAAATAAGATGGGGATTGTGTTTTATGTATGGTTTGATTTAAGTTGAAATAAAGGTTGATTGGTTTGATTTTTCTAAGTGTGCAGGCAATGAATAAAGATGACCAGCTGGAGGGACAAATTACATGTGAACCAGAGGGAAACGACCCCAGCAGTCCTGTAGAGTCGTCAAGTACTGATGTGAGCGACGTTGTAATATGGTCTTCGGAAGAGTCAGGGGATAGTGATGGATTTACGGGGACAGCTAAAGCCATGCTGGATTTTAGATCACAGAGTTTTAGCCCACTGTTGGCTCTTAGGTGTAGTTCGACTGAAGATGTTCCTGTGGCGGAAGGGACTAAGAAATATTTGAATCTTCAGCAGTACACGAAAGCTGTCAAGTCTCCGAGTAAAACCCCGCGGAAAGAGGTGGCTAGTTTGAGAAAGCAGGCAAGTAGTAAAGATTCCTCTGCAGAAGAACCCAAGCCGTCATCGTCGACTACTGATTTTCCTATACCTGGACGACGCTTTCTGCCTCATCAGTTGCCTGTGTTTAGACCAAGGAGGGAGCATCCTAATACAATAACCTTAATGAACACTGTGGAAGGACCGCTGTCGGTGTTGAAACGAGTTATGACAGAAAGGGCACGAGTGAAAATTTGGACAAGGGCTGACATGGGGTTTAGAGGGTTTTTAACGGGATTTGTGGAAGCTTTTGACAAGCATTGGAATATTGCTTTGCGTGACGTGGACGAGCAGTTTGTTAGAAAAAAAGTTATAAAGTTTCCTATTATTGCAGAGGATAACATGGAAGAAATTGGAGAGGGAAAAGACAATGACAAAGCAATTTCCTCTGCTTTCATTAGACTCAAAAACTACTTAAGACAAAATGATAGAATGGGTAAACGAATGGGTTTAGCAACTAAGGAAGTGAAAAATAGTGATGGTGGAATGAAGAGGAGATCTTCAAAGGCCGAGGTTACGACAAAAAGCAAACCAGTTTATGTTGGAGATATGGATCCTCTCAGAATATGTCGCACTGGCCTAGCAAATCTAAGCCTTGGGGATGATAAACATCATAAGGAACAGTTAGACGCCTCTTCTAAAACGAATATTTCCAAAAGGCCTGGAACGACATTTTGTCATCAAAGTGGTGATAATGAGTTATCTGTAGTAGCTACAACTCTGTCTCAACAAAATATCTCGAAAGCGTCGTTGAGGAAAAAGAGTCTCACGGTATTCAAAACACCGTATGTAGACAATCATGGTTTTATGGTGGTGGCACAGACAAGAAAATACGAGCTTGTCGAACGTCATGTAGGCCAAGTGCTTTTAATGGGGAATGATATTGTTTTCATTGAGACGAGTGGTTGCTGACGACATTACCTCAAGGCGGAGTGTACATTATATGTATATAAATATTCAATCCATAAGATGTTATATACGCTAAAAGAGAAAACGGAAGTGTGAGATGAAAGAAGATAGCGTCAACATATTCGCCATCACATCAGACACAAAAAGAGAAATGCATATGAGCTTAGACAGAAGAAAGAAAAAAGGAATCTTGTGATTCTCACAAAGGATTAAGAATCCAAAAACTCAACATTCCATCTTCTCTAAATCCTTCCGCGTGGATGATTCCCTGTTCTGAACCAGCATATAACATCTTGCATGGCAAGCAGTAAGCAAAAAATGTATTAAACGTAAGCAAGAAATGGTAGGCATCCACACTCTTCCTGGGATATTGGAAGTTGAAGCAGCAAGCTGAAATTACCCATTTGGAGTTCCCACGGCCACACGTCCAGTGGCTAGAGAGATGGATGGATGTGGATGTGTGGTGGTGATCTTGATGTGAAAAACCTGAGGAAGCAGGTTGGAGAGCTATTATGAACAGGAACCTGTCAAGACAAGCAACCAAGACCTGTAATCTATCGTAAGCATTCTTTTGCATTCTTCACAACTATCTGGAGAAAACAAGACCTGCCATAGTCATTGGACTGGGTAATTTTTTTTCTTTCAGAGGAGAGTGAAAGAGACAAGAGAGGAAGAGATGAGAGAACAAATATGGGATGAGAAACAACGTAGGATGGTTATAGTTATGGCATGGCGTATGATGATTATGATGGTAATGTTAGAAATATTATCTTGAGTTTTTTTTT
>JAHZNG010004899.1:0-25150 GCA_027744375.1 Orchesellides sinensis
AAACAGAGATAGTTTTTGGTATAACATAAAGTAACATTTCATAGACTGCAAACTGAATGTTTCAAACTAACCCTACAAGTGCTATATTTGGAAGTTAGATTCGTTAAACATATTAAGTAGTACCCATGTAAATACCCATTCGAAACCTGCATACTTCGAACAAGTCAAATATAGCTTTTGCAACTTGAATTAGCATAATTCATAGTGTTCATATCATGTGGCTTCAAAATCAATGGGGAAACCCATCTTGGGGTTTCAGTCTTGGTCGTGGAGTACGGTATTACGTTATGTCTTTGAATGTATGTCGGATAAAGAATATTCGAGTTTTGCATGGCCTCATGAGAGTACGAGGGTTGTTTACTCTAAAGTTGGCAAATTTTCGCGAGCAATATTTCTCCAGAGAATTGTTCATATGTAATGGCCAGCATGTTGATGGACGGAGAATTTTATGTTCTTTCAGTAGGCTTTTGGATTATTTCATAAATCGTTCGTTTGTCGGAGTGATAGGGAAAAAGATTTTTATACACAAATCGTACACCATTGGTCAAACTATTTTGTAGTGTGTGAAAACTTAACACATATAAACTTGGCCAACTTTTGAGTGTACAGCCCTCGTAATTGTGCTAATAAAAATCATTTCGTGATTTACTCATTGGCCAATAAAACGAATGGAATCCGGATATTACGTAATACTGTGTAATACGTGCTGTCTACGTGCATGTATTAATTTAGAAGACAATTCGCAAATAAGAGATGTTTTTGTCGTGCCGTTGCCGCATCATAACGACGTATTATTGAGCAATCCCAAGTTGGGATTCCCAACACGCCTTGCATTATATAATTAGGAATAAATGGATTTATGTAAATAAAATAACATCTTTGACGTTTGTCGATCAACCTATCCTAAGGTTTCTAGAGTGTGAAATATTTTCATCTGCATCTTTATATTGCAAATATTTTAAAGCATGTAAATATTTTACTGGAGATTGAAAGTTTGTAGTTGTAGCCAAAGCCAAGCTAAACCACACACTATCAACTATATTATGTGTTTGATACAAACGGAAAAATAGCTGATAAGAATTTAGCTTGAATGTCGTCCAGCATTATATTTATGCAAAGTACGTGAACATATTTAGGCTATGTTAGTAAAGTACCATTTCACTTATCCCATATAAGCCGCATAAGTAGCTAAATATGTATGATGGGTTATTATAATAAAATAAATAAGGAACAGTGTAACGTATCATTCTTATCTGCTGATGAACCTACATGTATACAGTTATGTATTATTTACAACCGTTTTATATTTAATGATGTCATTCTAAAAATAGCCATAAATTTCACTGTTTTCTGGAGTCCAGTCTGTGCTATAACTCAAATGTACTATGATGTCGCTAGTGTGATTTGCTCTTTTACACCAACTCCAAGTAATTTTATTCATTAAGATGTAATCTGTGCGACTAGGCTAGACCTCTATCTATTTCAGAAGGAGAACAAAACTATTATTATTTTAATTTTTTTGTTGTTAAAATCAGGAGAAGAATGGAGGAAAGACAGAAAGAGCACTTGAGAATAAACTCGTTTAAACTAATGCTTGAAACTAAAATCAGTGAAGATGTGCTTACGTATTTGTTCCAAGAAGGGATCTTGAGTCGTTCAGATAGAAATGAAATTGTAACAATAAAAATATCTACATAAAAAACCACAGTGCTAATTTACCATTTATATTGCTTTGCATTGCATGCTTAGATCGAGTTTGCAGTATTATGGTGTTTATTACATTTTATAATATACCATCATTGTTTTAAACTTTTAGAGTCATGTGATGAATGATCCGGATCAAAAGGTTAACTTGTTTTTTGAAAGAGTGAAGACGAAACATAACTCATACCATGTTGTGGTGGAAGCTTTTCGTAAAACAGATCAGACTGGAGTTGTGAAGATTCTGGAAGAAATCATTGAACAACCGCCTCCACCACCAGGTTTACTCAATTGGTCTGTAATTTCCAGTGTAATTTTAGTAATCCCGTTATAATATGCTTATTATGTACATAGAAAATACAAATGCATCTATATCATCGTCTCCATCCCAGCCTTTGGATAGACAATGCATCTGCTCAACCAATACTGGCCCTGAAGACCAGATTGATAACGGTGTTCCTTTAAGACCCCTCATTGTTGACGTTGTGAAGCCTGAATCTGAAATGGCTTTTGCTGACGTATGTAAAAACTTATTTTTTATTCATATGCTTCATTGTTTCGCTTAATAAGTTGTAATTTACATGCTGAATGTTAATATTGCTCCGAAGGATAAATACGAATTGGATACAACCTTCAAAGGCCATGCTCTAATTATAAATATAATGGAGTTTGATTCCATAAAACCCCGATATGGTGCACAGCATGATTTGAAGTATATGAAAAATCTGTGGGAGCAATTAGGCTATCACGTGGTAACTCACGACCAAAGGGGAAGGCTTACTAGAGATGTATGCATATATTAACTAATTGCATCATGATAGTCAAATTTAATTACAGGAATTGTAAATAGATTTTGTCGTGTGAACGAATTGAGTATTTTATTATTTTTATTGGTTAAAGGAAGTTTTGGAGCTGTTGGACGATTTCAACAAACTCCTTAAAAAGACTTTACCACCGTCTTTTGTTATATTTGTCGGAAGTCACGGGTCATTCAACAAAATTGCTGCATCTGACAATCAGTCTATAAACTTATACGAAGAGATAATTTACAAGTTTGATAAAATAAACTGCCCGGAAATGGCAGAGAAACCGAAAATGTTTTTCATTCAGGCATGCCAAGAAATTGAAAAGGATGCTGATGAGTCACGAATAGGACATGCCATAGTTGGATTTTCAACATTTCCGGGTGAAGTAGCTTACAGATTTCCAGGCTGGGGTTCGTTGTATGTGTACTGCTTAACAGACGTTTTTATGAAAGAAGCTTATCGTACGAATTTGGAACAATTGTTGGAAAAGGTAAAATCTCAATGTTATCATCAGATAATTTTCAGTTTAATTTTGTACGTTATTTTATGAACTTTTCGGACGATTTTATACAGGTCCAAACAAGGATGGAAAGCTTATGCAACGAAAACGGTATACAAAATGACCAGTTTTCTACTACCGCTCCATACGGAATTCGAAAGCATTTATATTTTAATATGAAGCCAAAAAAGAAATAACCCTTTTGCTCTTAAATATATTGCTTAAAAATCATTTTGGTTTTTTTTGTCATAAACACTATCATAACAATCTTAAACCATTTACGTGATTGTTTGTTATACTGTTTAAATGTGTAAACAGGCAGATAAGCCATCTCAGAATAAATGTTAAAATCTAACCAATAATTAATAATGATTTTTAAAAATAATGTTGCGAAATGAATCTTATTGAACTAACAGTTCACTTATGACTCAGGTAGTGAGCTCATTGGGGTATCTAGCCTTAACCGAGACACCAATATTGGACACCTAAAATGGTAAGGATTTGATTAAAACAAGGTTGATTAGTTGATTAGATGTACATGTAATGTCATGGTCAGTATATTGTGTCTACGTACCTACATCCTGATATTTTTGTATCCTCATAATATTACTCTTGGTAGACTTTGATTTCATAGCTGGCTGGTGATAATAATAATATCATTTTGTTTTGTATGAATGCAAATATTATTAATTAAACCCCAAACAGTAACTTTCATCAATTTTAGCTTAAGAGACGAGAATTTGGGAATTACGATGACATGTATTTAACATTAACACTCACGTAGAAATTATTTGGCATATATTGAAGATATTTAATCAGTTGTATGTAGTATAAGCGTCTTCCTGTTGAATCAGTCAATGGTTTAGAATTTTGACTTTATTGGCAAAGCTTTTGTATGCAGTGTTGATACCACTAAACGCACTGAATGTGCAATGGGCTATGCATAATATATATATTTAGTACACTAACGAAAACTACATCGCCAACAGACGCACACTGTAACGCTTGACCTCATCATTAACAACGAGCAGACTTCATAATAATTGCTGAAACCATGTTCATACCTGATTATAAAATTCTTAACTATGCCTTGGCGTCAATAGGTTTATATAGTATATAGCAAGTTCATTAATCTAACAAAACTAATTAGTGATTACCTGTTCGCTATAACAAACGTTATGTTTGCCTGTCTGCGTCACTAGAACAGACCTGCTCGTCAACCAACATCTTCAACTGCCAGGTAGATTAAAAAACACTTTTTTTCAAGAAAAATTAAATTAACAGCTATTTTTAAAGCAATTTTGAGCAAAATATTGATCCGTTAGCTTCGTATTTTGTACATAGGCAAAACTACATTTTTGCAGAAGAATAGACAAATGGAAGGATGTCGTTTCAGAAGAAAAGTATTGGAGTTGGGAGCGTGCCTTGTGATTTTGTGCTTTTGGCTCGCACCCGTGCATGGAGTGAGTGTGGAGGAAGATCTGACAATGACCTACCAAGAGAAAACTGCATTGGATAAGGTAAACTGGAATTATTTCAAGGAAATGTGTCAATTGAGTCAAGTTTTCAGTTGTTAAAGTGCTCTGTTTAAATCCGTGTGTCTAGTTTAAATTAAAGATGATGCCAGATTTACCTCATGCGTACATGAAGCAAGACATTTACCTTATTCGATGGCTCAGAGGTAGAAAAAACTATACTTGATATGCATATATTTGTTTGCAAATATAGGTGATTCTTACTTGAGTATCTTTTTTATAGCAAGAAACTTGAATCTACAACAGGCTGAGCAGATGCTTCGTGAAGTAAGACTAATTGTAACAAACACAAGTAATCAAAATTGATTATTTAATGATTTATTAAAAAACTTAGAATCTTCGCTGGAGGAAGGAAAACCGAATGGACACCATTAACGATGAAGACTGGTCGGATATGAAGCACGACTTTCATTACGACACTGACACGTTTGATAAGGAAGGCAGGCCAGTTGGCACCCTCAACATTGCCAGTTGGAACTTTCGGAGAGTTGCCATCACCGGGAAAATGCCAAGGCTTATCCGTTACATGGATAAGTTACTGGAGGAGGCTACTCAAGGAGTAATCCAGCAACAGAATCTGGGCAAGAATGTCACTCAATGGAAAGTCATCCTCAACCTGGACGGATTCAATCTGGTTCAGCATGGCTGTGCCATTTGTCTTCCGGCTTATGCCACTTTTGTGTCAAGCTATGAGGAGCATTATCCTGGTTTTGCTGATGCACTCATTATGATTAACAGTAATAATTTTAATTAACTAATTTATTAATATCTTTACCATTTATGATTTTCTAATTATTTTTTTTACAATTTACTATATCACAGCGCCACCAGCTTTCCAGGTTGTGCTTGAGCTAGTCAGACCAATCTTCTCTGTTTCTACTCAACGTGCCCTTAAAGTCTTTGGTCAGGATAAGAGCCATTGGAAAGCTTATCTGGATAAGGAGATTGGTGACGACCAGAGACGACCTGAATTCGGTGGAAACAAGCTAGACTGAATGCTCAAACTATTTAAATATAATGACCTTTAACGTTAATTTTGGAAATCCATTTAAGACTTTCATCTAATAATTAAAATATTTGTTTATTTTTAAAAAATTACAAATAGTCAAGAGTTTTATAAAAAAAACTATTCTCCCAACTCTCCTCCTCGAAAGTTAAATCCAAATAAAAAATTTGATTGAATCGCTCTCCTCATAAAAAATTACATGTAAATGTTGTCACTCATCCCCCTCCACAGTGCAGTTATCATCCACCTCGCCAAGTGTGACCATCGAAACCTTTGATAAAAAGTGTATTTAAAATTAATTAATTAAATTTTTATAAATCCTATATTAGAGCATTTAACTATGCTATCTTTGTATGTACAAAGGTTCCATCCGTATATCCTGTGAAAGCAGTAGTTTATTTAAAAAGGAGTAATTTTTAAATTTTTTCTTTTATTTCGTAAATTTAATTATGTTTTGCAAGTAAAAATTTATAGTTAGAACGGTGACATTAGGCTGGACATTATCAGATAGAGACAGTGTGATATTATGCGTAGGCAGCCAATGCAATCTCTGCTGCAACAGTTGAAGCCACATCGAAATCAAAAACCAGCCACAGGGCTAGAGCCCAGTCGTCAAGATGACGACCCCATCCTTCGACCCCCATGGCCAGGCTACGAGCGACCCTTGGACAATCTGGGAGACTACGAGAGACTAATGGCAGAGAGTAAAGACCAGTTAAGACGGACTTGTCCCACGGCACCCCACCGCAGCATAAGTTACGATGACGTGACGGACTCTGGAAGGTCTGACTTGAGCAATGGAGACGATGAAGAAAATGAAAGTACCAATCACACCTATGAAGTCCTTAACAACTACCTGAGCAATAATCTGGAGCAGTCAGACATTGAATCCATTTGTTCCGATGAAGACACCAAAAGATCCCCCTCCAAAAAGGGGGCACGGAGTGGTGGGGGCGTTGCCGGAGGTCACAGAGCATTTCTTCGTAGTTTTGGAAGTGTCTTTGAACAACTTCGCACGCTACCAGTTCCCTCCACAATATTTCCAAAGCAGACAACCTCCTCCACCACCAGTAAGACTAGAAAATGTGTGTCATCCGCCGCAGGGCTGCAAAATTACTGTTCCACCAGCTCTAGTGACATGGACCAAGGTAATAAGGAGCTATACACTTTAACAGAGCAGCGCAACAAGAATTCCCAACTGTTGAGGGCGTGGACGGATGAGGGAAAGTATTCTAGAGTGAAGGCGATGACTATTGCGTGCACCCTGTATAATTCTAAAGTGACGGATGCCGAGATTAGGGCGGAGCTACGGCCAAAGGAGAAGTTTTGCTTTAAAAAGTTTTGCAATGAGTTGGAAGATAAGCTGCAGATGGTTACAGGGTGCGAGCTGGACTCGGCGCAGATGAGTGAGCGGATTTTGAGGAAGGTGTGGCATTTGTATGCGCTTTACACTAAAGCGCTGTCGGATGAGATTTGGGATGAGGGGGCTGCAAAATGTATGAATGCCGTAAAAATGTAAAACTTTTTTAGTGTTTTTTAAAATATTAATTAGGTTTTTCGCTATTTTTTATATTCCAGCGGATATTACAAGCCGAGCTATAACCTACCTAGTGAAGAGGACCATTGCGGGACCACCACCACTACTGAAGTCTAATGGGGCTTGTGGGGTGGCACCTTGTATACTGGATTTTGGGTGGAGTGGGGGAAAAATCCAAATGATGCCGGATAAAAACTCTCTCAAGCCGGCAGATCCAATGGAGTCTATGAATCCAATACTTGCCAAGTGTCTCAGTGATCCTATCCATGGCTTTTTGGTGGTTTACGGAAGATTTGTCGCGACTGGGAGGGTGAGCAACGTGGAAAAGCTGAAGAACTTGCATTTCAATAGGATTGCTGAGGAATTCTTTGAGAAAATTGTGGAGCCGCCGAGGGACATGGAAATGGAGGGGATTTTAGGTCATCACAGTGGTGGGGGTGGGGGAGGTGGTGGTGTTGCCGCCATTAAGAAACAGTTGAGACACAGGTCGAATTCTAATAATAACCGGAGGGGATCTGAAGACCACCCAGGTAAACCTAGATTAGCTAGCGCATCCTCTAGTTTCTGCAAGAAGAACAGAGATCATGCCGATGGTCACACGTTGGAGGGAGGGGATACTAAAGGAAAGGAAGAGAATAAGGAGGAAGACGATGGTCAGGGAAATTTGAGTGATATTCGGAGCCTCCAGAGGAAATTTCAGATGATTGACGGGTATGTGCCTTCACTGTGCATTTTCTATAGTTACATTGCATATAATATGTAATATATTACTACTTCCGGTTTAAAATAAGTATCCCTCCGGCTGTACTCTCATTGCTCATGACCCCCATTAGTAATTGGCAAAACTTAACGTTGGTCGTTGTAGTAGTAGGGTGCACATCAAAATTCTTAGTAAGCATAAATCATGAAGCGGTCACAAAAAGTATCCCGTATGAAGGCCCCTCCAAACACTCCAAATTCTCAGTTTAGTTCATACTTCTCCTCCACAACGACAGTCGCAACGACAGCTTGTCAAACACAAAATGGGCAGAAGAGAGAACAAAGGAAGCAGAAGGTGGAGGTGGTGGTGGCGGTTGAGGAAGGTGCCGGAGAATCTCCTCAAATTCCATCTGAACAACAGAAAACTGGGGAAAAGGAAGCGTCTCCAGCAGCACCAGTGTCCAAATCCAAAAAGATTCCCAGAAAGAAACGGAGGATTGTTGGAGGAAAGAAGACATCAGGTACTCGTAGTGAAGCTTTACTTCCTCCACTTCCACCTCCACCCCAAACCAAGGAGGTAACAACGGCAGTGCAGCAATCTACAATAAAATCTTCGTTTCTTTTAAAATCTACCCCCTTGGGGGTTTTGCATCCCCCTCCAACAACTTTCAGTTTGCCCCCACTTCTCAACATAGTTCCAGAACAATTCCGCAGACCTGCGTCCAGTGATGATGGTGGCAGCAGCTGTAGTAATGGTGGCACCCAGAAGAAAAAGAGGAAGCCCAAGTTAAAAGATATACTCTGCCGCTCTCTAATGATCACTTCAAAAAAGAGCCGACCTTCAGCGGTACCCTTCAAAGAGTTGGACATCGAAGAAAGATACATTTTACGAGGGAAATTCTTTCCTAAAGGATTTTTACTAGGGGGTTCCCCAAAACCCACTCCCCCTCCAACACCTCGTGTTAGGGTTATAGGTAGTAACGCTAGGGGGTGGAGTATTGAGAGTACAATTCCGAGCAGGTGGTCCATATCACTGTTGAATTCAGGGTTTATGGTCGATTCCGACATTTAATGATAACTCTTTGCTTTTCCACAGAAAAAAGAGAATCTGCTTGGTAGGCTGCCGCTACGACGTTCTTCCCCAAGTCGCCAAAGAAGTTGGATTTGAAGTTGTTGGAGAGTCAGAGCTGTGGAATATTAACTGGAGTGATTCCCCTTTGGCGCCTGAGAAAATTATGACCATGAGACGGATTCAAGATACCCATTCAGTCTTTTGGGGACTTAGCGCTCCTCTCCAGAAGACTAATCACTTTCCAGGTATGTACGAAATATGCAGGAAGGACAGACTCGGCAGGAATTTGAATAGGCTCAAGAAAATGTTTCCGCAGGACTACAATTTCTTCCCTCCCACTTGGGATTTACCCACAGAGTAAGTCATTTACTAAATATTATTTTAAATCTTAAAACTACTGTAAAATTAATGAATTAATTATTTGCAGACAGGCAGATTTACTTCAATACGCCCGAAAGCGGAAGAACGTGACATTTATCGTGAAGCCCGAGTCGGGATGTCAAGGAAAGGGCATATTTCTCATAAGAAGTCTTAAGAATCTCTACCCTTTTGCCAAATGCGTTTGTCAGCTTTACGTTCCGCACGTATGTAAGCCAGAATAACTAAAAAACTACTAATTTTCCTGTAATTGAACCCTTTTTAAAAACTCCTCCTATTTTGATACCCCACAGCCGTTCCTTATCGACGGCTACAAGTTTGACCAGCGGATCTACGTCCTGATCACCTGCGTGGATCCCCTCCGCCTCTACATTTACGACGAGGGAATCGCCCGTTTTGCCACAGTAAAGTACAACGTGCCCACCGACGACAACCTGGAAGTGGTCTACATGCACCTGACCAACTACTCCCTTAACAAATTCAGCGAAAGCTATGTTCCCGAAGGGGACGGGAGTAAAAGGAAGCTTTCCTCCATTTACCAATGGATGGACGAGAATGGAATGGAGGTGGACAAGCTTATCAAAGCTATAGACGAAATTGTGGTGAAGACTATCTTATGTGCGGCACCAACACTGAAACATAACTACAAAACATCCTTTCCAAAACGGGATAGGGGGTGCTCCTGTTTTGAACTGCTCGGCTTTGACATCCTAATTGATCGACATCTGAAGCCGTTGTTGTTGGAGGTACCCTTAAAAAATCTCAAAAATGGCATTAAAACATGTAAAAACATATTATTTCCTTGATTTCAATATATTTTCAGGTGAACCACTCCCCCAGCTTCAATTTGGACCTCCCCGTGGATTCTGAAGTGAAAACCGAGTTGTTGAAGGATCTGCTCAACATGGTTTACTTGGGTGAGGAAATGACCGCCCAAGCTCAAGAAGTTCAAAAGAGAAAAGGTCGACCACGGAAGAGAAGTGAGAGCTCACCCCCAGCCACAGCGTCCTTATCCCCAGAAGCCACCGCTGGCCTGCCAAAAGCTTTAATAAAACAGTTTCAACACGAAATGGCCAACAGGGGCAAGTTCCGCTTGATTTACTCCTCAGATAAGCCTGGCAAGTATACCCGCCTTGTAGATGAAAATTACTGTGGCTACATGGCCGCCCAAGAGTGCCAACTGAAGAAGCGTTTGGGTCCCGTAGTGTTCAACACCGACTTGGATGACACCACCCCAACGAAAAAGACACATTCCACAGTGAAGACCACCAAAAGTGGGAAACCGTTCGTGGAAACCAAGGTGGTCACCCCGGCAGCCAATCAAATTCAACGGTTTAAAGAGATCATCCCAGAATCTGGAGGAAACACACCCTCCACCAGTATGCGAAACAGTGTCATCGTCAACGCAGGTTATCATCACAGCTCATCATCCCCATCTTCATCTAAGCATAAGAGTAGTAATCATCGCCACCGGAGTAAACAAGGGTCAGGTGGGGGAGGAGGGTGTGGTGGGAGTAAGCCAACAAAACGTTATCCCAGCAAATCCAGTAGAAGGGAGTCTTCCAACGGGAATCGGAGCAATTTTGTAGATATTAATAATAACATCATTGGCTACGACAGTTATTTTTCTGGAATTGGAGGCAGAATTTTCAAAGATAAATAAAAAAATTACCAGTATTTAATTTTATTATAGCAAATATAACAATTTTATTGATCATCAAGATTATTTTGATATATATTTTTTGTTCTCGTCACAATAAGTATCATTTAGTCATGCATTTAGTTAAGCTATTTACGCACACACTATTATTTTTAAAACATAGCTACAAAGATACCATAAAGGAATCGGAAGGTAATGTAATTACTATTTATATGCAAAGGGAACAATCATTTATTTTTAAAGGTAAATTGCAACATTCATTTATATCAGCTTTTTACATACTCTCTACATATTATGTACATTTTTGTCTTAATTTAATTAAAAGGTGTTAATTACACATTTATACAGTATTTTACAGAAATTTATTAATGTAATGAACACATAGCCTTTTGTATTATTTACAATTTTTATTGGCTGTGTCCATTATTCATCGTATTTTATGTTGTTTGAGTATTTTTTCAGTACTGCTTCAGCTTCTTAACCGCCGGCTTCCACTGAACACTTTTTAATTTACAATTAAATTACAGTCTAAATCTATTTTCTAAATTAATTAACAATAATTACTACTTGACTATTTTATTTACACATTTTTGGTAATTTGGTATCATACGCATAGTTGCACCTGTATAAAGGTGGATTTATAACGTTTATACTAATTTCTATATTAATTAATTAATTAAAAAGTAATTAGGATAATATTCTACAACAAAGATTATTATCCCTTGATTAATATTAATTAATGATTATATCAGTAATTTAATTATTTATTGTATATTTCTCTGATAATTTTAAAATGTATTTCATTTTGATGGTGATTATTCTTTATTTTTTTTATTGTTAATCCTCCTCCGGCCCCATTTGCATTAGTTTCTGCTTGGCAATCTTGGAGTAGAGAACATCAATGGGTCGAGTAGTGTCGTATAAGCTAGGAGCCCGGAAGATAATCCCGATAGTTCCCAATATACAAGACGCAGTGAAGATCCATAAAAACAGACGATCCAACACCATTGCCACGTACTTCCAATCCTCTTCAATCTGCACACAAAATTTAAAAAATATATACCGTTAAATTTTAAGAATGCGAATGGTACCATAAAATGGAGAAAGTGTAAAAGTGAAAGTAGGAGAAACTTAAAGGTTTTTATGATGTTGTATTATTGCATTACTACGCTGGTTTCTTAAGGTGGTAACAATAAAACGACATCATTTTTCAAGGATTATGACCAAAAAAAATAATGGAATAGTCACTCGGCTCCCCATCTCATTTCCCCAAAGCATAATAATCGTATATGTGGTGAAGTTGTAAAAATGTTAAATGCATACTAAAACAGAAAACGGAGAACCTAAAATTTTTTTGGGGGGTTGGGCCATAAAAAGAGAAAATACGTTATTTATATATTTTATACACTTACCGCTTCAAACCGATCCTTATTCTTCATGTGTTGAGCAATAAATCTAATATTCGTCGCAGACTTCTCAATTTCACTCGGGAACCTCCTCACCTCCCCAAAATTATGGCGGAGGGCTTCACTCTCCGAGAGAAAGATAGGACTTGGCAAGTTAGGATAAAAAGGAACGTCCATCTCTTGTCCAGGCGCGTTCATCCCGTGAATATGACATATAGCCCCACCACCCCCCAAACTCCCCATACCACCACCACCCAACACACCTCCCCCCATCATCCCATCCAGTTAAAAAATATAGATATTTATTAAAAAATTGTATTTTTATGGTGAAAGTAAGTTTCCGGTGAAAGTTTTGCAATTACAGTGTATCCGTCGTAGGTCCAAGAGCCAAATTTCATTGTGCACGTTTGCTGGTCGAAGGGAAAGTACTCCACGTCTATTTCACAGGAAGACTTGTAAATTGCTGGGGGCTTCCATCTTACTGTGCCTGTATAGTTCAGAATCGCTTTTGTCATGATGGTCACCTCGTAGTTTCCATCAGCACTATAAAAAATAATAGAAGGGAGAACTACAGTAAAAAAAATCCAGTTTTTTAGGGGTTTCTTTAGTTTTTTATGACTTTCACTAGTTTGATTTCACTTTTCGACAGAGATTTCCCATTAATTAAAATCATATCTGGAAATTTATATTAAACGCTTCAAGGGGAAAGTAAAAGTCGCCAAGAAAGTTGGTTCTGTCATAAAAAAACTTGTTCAAGTCGTTTTCTGATAGGAATATCAGGTCTGTTTTGGATTTTTCACAACCGTCATAAATCTCTTTGAGCATAAAAAAATGCTATCAGAACTGGGATTTCACAAGTTTATACACAGCTCAATGACTTTTCATATGAAACTTTTCGTGTTTTTGTTTTAACTGTTTTGAGAACTTTCTTTCTTTTGCAAAATCAAATAATAAATGTTTTTGTCATTGAAGAAAGCTTGGTAATCTTTTGGTTGAATCAAATATCGATATCCAATTACATCTGTGTGAATTCATAACACACCAAACGGAAATAAGATGGAGAAAGCATAATATAAAACTTTCTCCTGTTCCCCACCCACCTAATTCCAGCCTGGAATAACATGCCCATGGAATATGTCGTTTTTTAGCTTAAAGCGAAAGTGAAAGTAATCAACAACTATTATTATGTTCTCAAACAGTAAAATAACCTCCATTCTTATTATTTACTTTCCCCATTTCCCATCATTCCCAATAAAAATGAATACGTCTTTTACCGTAATTATTATATCAATGAACGAACCCATATGTACCTAAAGCTGTCTTCCATTTTTTTCTGTAATGGAAACCATCTTTTTTATTTTCTCTGCGTATATTGTGTGTGTGTGATCACTTGGAAATTTTGATGAGCCTTTTAATGAGCTCTCTTTCCATTTGATGGGCAAGCAGATGGGTGCTTAATGCTCCAGAAAAAATGAAGTGATTAAGAGAGCATCTACTGCATATGTTATGTGTATATATAGCTAATTGATTCCATATACATCTTTCACATGTATATTTACGGATATAATTAAAAGAACGTCATTTTCTGTGGTGAAATGTCCTTCCAGAAGGGAATTTGGAGTTTTTTTTATAAAAGGATAATGCTTTTTAGGCACTGCTGTCACAGGTATATCATGTTACATAAAACGCTAAAATATTATACTTTACTTTATGCCTGATCTGTTTTGAAAGTAAAGCTGAAAAATTATTGATCTGGTACAAAATAGTTGGTTGATAGCATTCCAGTCATTTTTTATACTCTCCAAAATACCTCAACTGGACCGTGACCGATAGCATAGTAAAAAATGAACTGTTCCCTGGTCATTTATAACCTGTCAGTTTGACCAGTTTCTTATTATGCATACATTTTTCCATAAAAAAGCAGATTACTTTGTGTATAGGTACGGAACAAAGTGAGGAGGTAAGACTTGGCACACCTTCTCCCATCTTCTCTGATCCGATTTTCATTTTCTTCTCGGAGGAACCAGGATAAGGAAGCCTATTTTCCATAAATCCTCTCATGTCACACAGGAAAATGTAATTTTTTATGTGGCACACCTTATATACATATAAGGATGTTCTTTTTTTACCAGATTTTATATATATACATTAAAATCCGTCTTTATCAGCGTAAGAGGACGGGCGGAAGACTGGAGGGCATGTCTAGTTCCAATGTATTTTTCATAATGTAATTTAAATGCAGCTTACTTGTTATATAGGACAATGTCTGGAAGCCAGATGTGTTCCGAGGGGACGTGAAGTGTTTCCACCCCGCCGTAGTCCTCTGGGTTCCATGTTAGCTTGTAGTCGTGCCATTCCTATAAAAAATTGTAAGAAATAATTTTTTTTATTGAAAGGCAGGCTTTTAAAAGGAAACTAATCAGATTACCATTTAAAAAGGACATGCAAATTGGATTTTTGACAAAAAAAAAACTCTTTGACAAACGTACATTTCTGGAGAAAGGTTATAATTGCTTTGAAAGTCATGTCAATTTATGGTGAAAGCTTTTAAAAGCTTACCTGTTCCACCCAAACGTTTGTTGTCATAATCTGGTTCTTGAGATTCTGTAAATTAAATTAAAATGGTAATTAGCCAAACCACACACACGCATTTCAAATTTAATTAGTGTGTGAATCAGGTAAAGTGCCCTGTAACATGGAATGACTTGTGTAAACACTAGAGTGAAAGCTGACTTCCGGTGAAAGCTAACTATTTGTTGCAACTGTGCCCCTTCCTAAATTTTTATATGTTTTTATTATTTATTTAACAAGAGTGGTTTGGTTTGAGATTGGATCAAGTAGGGAAAAAAGTATGTAACAGAGTTTGAACGAGACTCTCGTTGTGAGTGTGTATGTGATCAGAATAAAAAAAGAGAAAGCACAGGGAGAAAGCTGGATTGAGATCGGGATCAGAATGAAAGATGCGAGAAAGTTGTAGCTGTAGCCTTCCATGTGTACATTTTTTTACGATGTTGTTTTCAGTCTGGGCATTGCATAAAAAAGCAAGTGAAAGTTTTTTAAATGGGAACAGAAAAGAAAGTGGAATTGATGGAACTGACATGGGAGGAAACGGGACAAACATCTTGAAGAAAAATACATTTTTGTAAAGATTCTTCTTTTGCATTGTGCTTACGGAGTATAGGCTTTGGTGCATTATTGGCTTGGTTGAATGCGTCTGGAAATGGAATGGAAAGGGGAAAAGCAATAAAATGAGAGGCTCGCTTTCTCCACGACTTTCTCCTCGTTTTTGAGTGTGTGAAGGGATCAATCAATCACCAAATGATGGATATTTCATCCCATCCTATTTCTAAGCCCGTGTATAATATGTGCTTTCTCCCATGCATACTTTCACCTTGTTGAATGAATGGTGTCTCTCATGCTTACTTACGGCATTTCCAATCATATTACTCTCTCCCAAGTAAAAAATATGTTAAGTCAGCTGTGTATAAGTTCCAACTAACAAGATATGATGGATCAGCAGGTGTATGACCCATCGTACATATTTGTCACCGTACTTTCTCCTTTTATACAACAGCTGCACACCTTTTAATATTTTCAATATAGCTGGGCTTATGTCGCTGTCTATTCAATATCAATAACTTGTGACGCTTTCCTTTTACCAACCCAAGCTGCTTCAAGTTCCTTTACATTTGGAGTGATGGAGGAGAAAGGTGCGTACTTTCACTTTCACCATCAATAGCAAAGTGAAAGGGAAAAGAAGATGGATTATGAACGTGTCAAGTGAGGTCGACCAAAATTATCTGGCAAACATTTTTCTTTCCGGTTTTCCCCTACTTCCGGTGCACATGAGCTAAATATGTATGATAATCAGACCCGTTTAAAGTTAAAAATTATCCAAATTAAATTAAAGAATTTGCACAGCTTCTGTAATTTATGTGGTTCAATAAAAAAGTATGGGTTTACTTTCTCCAAGAAAGTTTTATATTCAGGTTTGGGGACACTTTTAATACCTGAATATAAGCTGAATAATAAATGTACCACATTTCTTTGCCCATTCCATAAAATCCCATTCCAATTTCAAAAATGTGAAAGTTTTGCCAAGACCGAGAGAATTTCTATAGACGCTTTTTCCCATTTCACAAATTTAGCAAGCAACAAAAAAAGAATTGCTTAAATATTTGAATACAACTGGTGAGCAAGGCAAGGAAACTAAAGGAATTTCCAACTACTTTATCCATATTACAATTTTATTATTTCACAAAACGACCTGTTCCTACACAACTTTCCTTATAAATATCAATTTTGGACTGGAAGTCTGTAATAAAACTGCTACGTTTATATTTAACAGTTGAAATAAACGCAACTTTTAAAGGAGAGCTATGAGAATGGTTTTTATTTTATTTTTTTTTCTCAACAAAATTCTAAAAAAGGTCAAATAGATGGCATACTGTGGATAAAATAGGAAAAACTAATGAAGAGGCACAGGAAATATGACGGGATCAACTGTTTTTGTGCATATTCTAAACCAAAAGTAAAATGGAAAGTAAATGACGGAGAAAGCATAATATTCAACATGCGCTATGTGTGTGTTCCAAGGATAATGAGGAAGTATAGTGCAAAGGCTCATCTATGCCTGTTTAGACATGCATGTCACGTCTTGTGCAAATCGAGTATGTTCCCTCATATCAGAATTTCCCACTTTCTCCTCCAAATCCTCTACTTTCTCTTTCAGAGAAAGCAAATCGTTTTTGGGTTGCCTAAAAAGCCCTTTATATGAAATTCCCCGTCCAAAATTGGTTTTTACCATGGGTTTAGCCATCCCTACCATGTATTTCCGGTGTATGAGAGGAGAATGTGTAATTTAAAGTTGAGCACGGGATATGTGACGGCGCTTGGAGAGAAATTTGTCAATTTTACGACCATCTCATTAATATGCTTACAACATAAACAGAGAGAGAGAGGGGAATAGTAGTGCCATTGTTTTTTTGCTTGTGTGCATCACGAAAAGGGTTACATGATATGGAGAGCTGTCATGCAAGGAACAGCAGCAATAGCAACGTCAGCACAAAAAAGTATACCAGAGAGAAAGTTAAAGTAATATATAGATTATAGGAGAAAGCAGGCGTGTATAAGTATGCCGCAGATAAATGGCAAAGGATTTATCCGGGATAAGGCATGGACACGATCATCTTCTTCAAAAGCTGATCTCGTATCGCTCCTTCCCAAAATCCTTCTAGCTAAAAACTTGCTTTTTCTCTTTTTTTATCACAAACTGTGTGTGTTTTGTGTATATATGGCTGCGAGTCCCCAAGCTACAAAATAACTTTCTCTGGTGAAAGCACACAGCCTGAGTTTGTATAGGACAAGGAAGGGACAACATAAACAACAACATTTTATACGTACATACATCCTTTTCTAAAAAATGCCAAGTTTACAAAATATTTTTTTAGCATGCATGCTTTCTCCATGAACACTTGGAGGGTATATGCTAAATGCTATAATGCGGTGGTGGGGAAAGTAAAGGAGAAAAATCAAAACGGTTGTATTATCCGAATATACTTCCGTTGCGTTGTATTGGATTTAGAATGAATCTGTGTGTCTAGTGAAAGTGCTTATATAAGTAATATTATATGTACAGCGGTGATAGCATGCAAAAGAGAAAGCTGGTGTAGGAATCTCAAAGGATTTGTATGCTGCATGGCATTTTATATTATATATATATATGGCATGCAGAGGATTTTGAGTGAAAGTGGAGAAAGTGTGGTGATGTGGCAATGAGCCAAAAAATGAAATCTCTTTTGGCTGTCCATTAAACAATTGTAAATGGAAGTAGGAGTTTCCTTTTGTTTCCCAAAATCTCGGTAATTTACGAGGAGAAAATGAAACAAGGACACATGCCGCATGCATTCGTAAATGTACATGGTTATGCTTGGCTAGGATAGCTACATAATGTCAGATATTATTATTAAACAAAATGTATAATAAAACATAGCAGGTCTATATAGACAAGTAGCGAAATGTCCAGATCTTGGTAACTTGAAGGAGACGGACGGAATTACATATGCAAATTGTATAAAGCAACTTTCTCTTTTACTTTCACTGCTTTGTCCAACAATTTTTATGTGGTAGTTTACGCACTCTCCCAAAATATTATCGGCTTTCGAGCAATTCTCTAAAAAAGACGAAAATCAGTTCACAAGCTGACTACACACACATTTATTTGTTATAGGCAAGCCCACTAAGAAATTCCTTTTTATTCTCGGGCATCCAAGTAAAAAACATTGATTTCATCTTGAAACTATCTTAAACCCAGAGGTACCTACTGCTTTCTCTCTGAATTTCGACTTTCTCTATCATATCTACATTTTCCAGCATGTTTGCTTCTGCCTTGTTGGACATGACAACATTGTTCCACTCTTTTCAAAGACCAGGCCAGGTCAAGAAGAAAGCTAATAAGCACACCACCAACCAAGCTTATCTTGGAGGAGAAAGCAATAACTATGTTCATACAAAATGCACATGCTGCGTACTACTACTAAAATATATATTTGGGTGGAACATACATTTTCCCTTTGATGTTTTTTCCCTACAACTTGTTTTGCTTGTTGTGTGCAGTCATCCGCAAGTCAATAACGAAAGTAGAGAGGGAATAAGAGAAAGTAGGGAAAATGCATTCATCATAACATAACTCGTTGTGTTTGGTGCAGAGACAGAGAGACCAGCATCACAATACGTAATCTATTTTTACATGAGCTAAAATTTTTTTTAGGTTGGCCCAAAAACTTTCTCCACTTTCTCCCTTCCTAATTTACGACTGCATTACGTAATAAGTACAATATACACACACTTACATAAGATCTGATTATATTTACTCCCTCCATGCTTTCTCTTAATAGTAAGATGAGAATGTATCTTGTTGTTAGTGAGGATTACTGTAAGGAGAAAGCAAGAGAAAGCTCTCCCTCTGAACAATATTATTTACGAATGTGTATTACAATAAATACATGGAGAAAGTAGGGATAGGATGGAAGCATTAGTGAAAGTTAAGCCGATGATGTAGACTGCTCTGCTCTAAAGAGAAAGCTTTATGCTTTCTCATATAATAATTTAGTATTGATCTACTCCTCCTAGCTAGCTTTTCTACCGCTGCAACTCCTCCGATTCATGTGGGTTGCTATATTAAGATATTTTCACTGAGAAAGTCGCAAGCATAGGATTTCACTTGAGAGGAGGATGAGAGTGGTCCTGTTGTAATTACCCGTTTTTAGTGGAAGCAGCACAAGTCATAAATATACTTGTTGTTATTTCCTTCCTCTTTCTATACAGCTTTCTCTAAAAGAGGCTGGCATGTTTTCTACTGCGTTCCTAATATTTATGCTAATGTAATACGCTGTGTAAGCAGCTTTTGACTTTCACTGGACGCGCTCCCCCTCATTTATCTCTTGGTTCAGTGGAGATGGATGAAACTAGCTCTGTACATGCCTGCCTATTAGTGTGTTCTTACAAGATCAGACGGCTCCTTTTCTTTGCTACTTACACATGCATAAGTAATGGTGAGCTGTAGAGTATAAAAGAATTATATATACTTCACAAGACTTTCTCTTACTTTCTCCTATTCATTACAACTACCCATTTTCCCTAAGGAAAACAATAATCCTTGCCAATTGGCAAGTGATCCCAGACGAATTATGCTTATTAAAAGAATTTTACGGTGGAAAGACTCGTTTAAATACCCAAACAAAACTTGTGACGTATTGTGAGTGAAATGGGATCAATACTTTCTCCAAAACATGATACGACTCAACCACTGCCACAAACCCTGATATTTTTCCACCGGAAACAAGTATATGGTTCATGTTATCCTGTCATTTGTAAGCATCTCGCATGATCAAGAGACTACCTGAATTTAAAAAATGGCATGTATGTATAACCGGAGGTATACCGAGTATATACCCAACTTTCTCCACGTATCTCCAAAAATAGCTAGAGCCAGAGAAAAAGCTATGGTAAGCTTGACTAAACTATATTTTGTGGTCTTACTGCGGCAAAGAAGAGAACTTGTTCTTATGATCATTTTTGTGTTGCAAATATACTTATCTTGTTATGTATTACGTTAGCATACATACTTACACGTACTATTAGCAGACTCTACAAGAAATGGCCACTTTCATTTTCACTCAGCCAGAAAAATATATTGGCCGGAGAGAAAAGAGCTTGGTATAGTTTATTGCTTTTGTTCGTGAGAGAAAGTAATTCAGGAGAAAGTAAGTGATTAGTGGTCACACTGACTTTCTCCTGTAAAAGATGATTCTATTTTCGCTTTCTCCCTTAAATGCATGTGTGAGAGTATTTAAAACCACTCCATATTATATGTACATTAATAAAGTGAAAGTATTTTAGACTTACAACATCAATGAGCTGTGACAGTTTGAGACCCAGCTTCACAGTGAGCCTGTCCGAATTATTGCCCACGGGACGAATGAGCCTGTTGTAGTTACTCAAGAGGTCATCGTACAATCTCTTGGCGTCTGGATTCCCCTCAATCCCACTTGGCATGTTGGTGAAGCCGCCAAGTAGCGCTAGCATGACTAGCATTCGGAGTGTCAGCGTAGAGACTTGTGTACACACCTCGTTCCATCCTGAACAGCAGCTTCTCATTCTCACCACATTCATAGTATATCTTTTTTAAGTCCCACACACAAAATACACTTTTTTTAGTAGGATTCTTTCTTAAAATTTTGTATAGAAAACTTTCTCCTAAAAATTTATATTATGCTGGGGGACGACGAGCACGCTCTTGCTCGTTACGAAACTCTGGAGCAATGATGATTGTAGTAATGCTGCTGGTGGCTGTTGTTAGTAGTCCGCACCAGGGAGGAAGACAATGTCTGATGACGTCTTTCATTGCTTCTTATCACCACAGCCATCATTGATTTCATCATCAAAACTGTGGAGAAAGTTGGAGAAAGTGGTGGTCTCCTGAAAATAGATAAGAACACCAAGAGGTTCCTCTGTAATTAGATAACTTGCAAGTAATTATAATGTGTATACTGATTTACTTTCACTCGTTGTGCAACTTTTAGAGAAAGTGGAGAAAGCTGTTAATTAAAATTCACTACTATGTACGGAGAAAGCTAACCTACTTGTTTTCCTTTTCCATGAGAATTGTAAACGGAGAAAGTTTTTTGCTGGAGAAAGTTTTGATAGGTTTTTAAATAAGTAAGGGAAAGTAGTGGATTTCTGAAAAAGGTAGAACGGAGAAAGTAACGTAATCTACTTGTGTTCTTTTAAATGTTTGATTAAGAGGAAAGGTCATCCGGATTGTACTTTCTACTTGTGTCTAGGCTCTTCACTTTGACTGACACTATGTTTAATTTACTTTTTTTTCTTTTGGGTAGTTTAGACGAGCACGGGTCGTTATAATAATGAGAAGAATCCCTAGAGTAAACTAATTATTTATTTATCCAATAACACACAAAACAAAACAGAATACTGTAAATATATAGTGGTTTCGTTGTGAAACTAGAAAGAAAGACTAGTTTTGTATTTAAAGTGAAAGCTGCACTTTTTGCTTTCACTTTTAAACAAAAGTGAGGGAGAGAAAGCTGGATGGGAAATGGATGGCATCATGGGATGAAACTTGGTTGTATCGTTTTTTTACAGAGTAGGAATAGCACGGCATGAAGCTGATTGATTGCTCTTTCACTTTCATTGCCTTTTGTTTTGGAGAAAGTCAGTCAGAGCACAGAATTCCAAAGCGATCCAGCAACAAGCCTCGCTGTGCCTCTTGGGGGGCATATGCAGGATAATGCAAAGAGGAAACGGGTTCTTAGGGAAAATGCTACAATTTGTATGCATATAAAATATATGCATATATATTTTAGCTTCGAGAGAAAGCTATTGTTTTTACTTTCACCATGATTCCAATTAAACAACAATAATTTCCACGTGGCATGGACGACTGAATCATGGTGAAAGAATTTCTTGGATGTAATATTTTTATTAACAAATCTTTGATTTGAATGTGGATATTGTTTTTGGAGATGTTCTGTCAACCTGTCTAGGAGAAAGTGTCATTATTCTATAAAAAAAATGTATACCTTTATTGGAGCTATACTTGACAGAAATGAATGGCGGAGAAAGTTTCTCCTGTGTGTATTTTGGAACAAAGGGGCATTTACAATGTTTTAAAAGTTCCAGACAGCCAGTGCTTCTGGAAGGAAATTAATTATGTGCAATTAATTCAGAAAATGTTGCAAGCTCTTCGGGTAGATACAAGAAAGTGAAAGCGTAGTAAATGGTAGGCAATTATTTTGTGAAGCGTTTAGCAAAGTCAGCGTGTTTTTTAACAATGGCTATAAAAGAGTATGGGAATCTTCTTTTTTTGTCTAAAGATTCTGCAATTTGTTGTCGAGAGATGACTAAGCTTTCTCTTTTCCCTTCACGGGTCGATATTTTTATTGGGGAAAGTTGGATGGGAGGACTATTTCAAGTAAAGTAGGTCGGATCAATGGACAGATTAAGTGATTTCCTCCGTTTTCACCGTGATTGACTGACATATACTATCTTCCCAAACTGCTTTCTCTTTTTTATGTATCTCTCACAAACACACACACGCTGAGCTTTATTCATTTAAGCGTAAATTTCTGTGCATAAATTAGTTTTGATTCGTATACTCCATACAAAAAACTGTCTTTTACTGTCAAACCGGAAGTGGAAAAATGAGTGAAAGTAGATTTGACTTATATATATTTTTTACAAGCCATGATATATTGCCAGCCCCTGACACTGACTAAACCCAATAAAAATGAGCTATTAGGAAGGCTCACAAAAAATACCCAGGAAAAAATGGAAAGGTGATAAAAAAGGCTCTTTTGGTCTTACACCATTCATTGACTAACTCAGTGAAAGTACTTCACAGTTATAAAAACTTTATATATTAAAGAATATATATGTTTTGTGTGGGAATGCGACTCGACGTCATGTCACCCGTGATTAATTGACTTTCTCTCTTGTACTTTCCCCAAATTTATTTTCCAACTGAGCACCAACCTAACCAAGCCAAAGCTTTTTTTTATATATCCCAAAAAACCAAACATAATACGTACTCAATTATAATCAGCTCTTCCACCACCACATAATATTATTATAAAGTTTTAGTATACAGCTTTCACTTTACTTTCTCCACCAGCTTTCACCCACTCAAGTGTGTATATCCCACCGTTATACCATAGATATACATCCTATTTTGCATACCTACTCTTTCCCTAATCATATCAAAACATTATGATAGCTCGCAATAAAAAAATATTTTAGTCTTTCAGTGAAAGTTTGATTTTTCCCGAGCAACTTTCACTCTGTATGTCTACGACTTCCTTTTTCAATTAGTAATTTCATCCTGGCATGTAAAGAGCTTCTGAATCTAATCATATACACCATATAACTTTCTCTCTCTGATCAAATTCTAATTTCCTATGGATAACAGCAAATATCTGTGAATATTAACGACAAAACCCCAGTTTTACTTTAGAGATTACGCCACATAAAGACTCCGTAATAATTTCCTTCCCACACACACCATTCCATGCAGACTCTCACTGAGGAAATGCATAAAGTGTTAGTTTAATATCGGTTCCATGTCGTTGTTTACACATATCTCTGCATTTTATATTGAGGAAGCGAGCGAGACATTACTCCATCCGCTTTCACTCTCCCATCCAACCAAAATATTATATTGGAAATACTACTCCTCCGTCTACTATACCCTAACCCATCCATCTTTTCTTTGGCTTCCAACATGTTGCTCAAAATAATATCCAAAGCAGTCTGCAGAAAGTTTATAGCAGCCAGACTATAATGTATTGCTCATCCCATTAACATTTGAAAGGGAAACAGGGGTCGTGGTCTCCTGGCATGGAATGGCCTTTGAAAATGAAGGCATCATGCAACGCTCCGTCATGCCTGCTATTTTTATTATACGATTTCCATCCGGCAGCGCAAATTGTGGATATCCATAAAGAACATACCTACACACAGTGGTCTTTCTCTGACTGACTTTCGCTCTGAAAAAATAACGGTGCTCGTGTCAATGTGGCATAAAAACCCTAATAATTTTATCAGGAAGCTTTTACTACAAAAGAGAAAGCAAGCAGACCACCTTTCGACTTTCACCCAACAAATGATCAACTAATGATGATTACCATTGCAGTAGTCAGCGGGAGAATCGTGATCCACCAAATAAAAATTAATTTACACGGTCATCTCGTGATGAAATGTTATAATCACTTGTAATCACCCCACAACTATTTGCATGCCATGCTGCATTTATACTTAAACTCTACACACTAACTTTCTCTTAAAAAAGTGAAAGCAGGCAACTTTCTATACACACAAGTCAACAGATGATACAATCTTATTGCTGACTCAGCTGCTGGCATTGCACAAAAAAAAGTTTTTAGGAGCTGCGAATAGCACACTGCTTTCTCTTTCCAATTCTTTTTAAAAGAGAAAGTAATTTCCAGTTTTGGTGGAAGGAAGAGCTACTAGTATGCATGGAATAATTTAATCATTTCCATGTACCAGTTTATCCGCTAAAGGAGTGTACACACACACACATGTGTCCCTACGCCTATGGATATTTTATGTATATATGGAAATTATACTTTATCTTTAGTTTCTCCTTCTATAATGCAAATTATCCTGTATAAAATGTCACTCTCATCCACACAGAGACACAAGCGCTCCCAGCTAATATTATTTATCGAACCGTGTGAAAAATTACGGGAAAAATATACATATTTATTTACACACGCAAATGTTCCTGGTGAAAGTACAAAATAGTTGATCCATTG